>JAKTRX010000012.1:0-289575 GCA_030579915.1 Starmerella bombi
CATCTACAGACTCGTCTCGATGTAGTTCGCAGGCACAAAGCCGAACGAGCTGCCGGAGCCCACCAGCACCCAGTCGCCGTCGGTCGCGTACACGTCGAAGCGCGTGCCCTCCTGGAAGCTCAGCTCCTCGTCGCTCTGCTTGTCGTACGAGTACAGGGCCTTGGCGGCCCCGTCGGGCACGGCCCGCTCTATGTAGTTGTGGGGTACGATGCCCTCGGGCTCCTCGCTGGCCGCGCCCGCGACGCGTTTTTTGACGCTCCACCAGCCGTCGTCGGCGGTCTGCAGCAGGTACAGGATGTCGTTCTCCGCCAGCGAGAGCTCCTGCTCGCTGGCAGCGCTGTATGCATACACCGCACGGTAAACTCCAGCAAAGCCCATGCGTGTATCAGGACGGGGTTGCCGGGTGTGGTGCTGCTGGGCGGGGTGGGCCAGGGCTGGGTCACCGCACCGCAAACACGGCACATGAAACGCTCCAGGCCAGCCCAAACACGCCGTGGGCGCGGAGACGGCGTGCGCGGCGCCTGACGGGGCCGCTGCGTTGCGTCGCCTTCGCGCGGTACGCCTCTGCAATTTGCGCGCGCACCCTGCTTCCTGGCCGGCACCGCTGCTGCCCATATACGCCTGCCTGATTCGCGAGGGTTAGGTTCCTCATGGCGGAGCTGTACAGGCGGAGCTCGCAGTACCGGCACTGGTCGTTCACCCGGGAGCAGCTGGCGGAAATGGAGAGCGCGGCCAACGGCAAGTTTGTGGCGTCGAGCCCGGTTGCGCCCGACATGATGCTGGACAGCCAGGAGGAGCGGCAGCTGGTGCTTTTTTTTGCCAGCGACAGGATCCGCGGTTTCTGCGACTACTTCCGCCTCCCTTCGCACGTTCGCGCCACCAGCGTGGCCTATTTCAGACGCTTCTACCTCGTGCACTCGGTGATGGCCTACGACCCCAAACTGGTGCTGCCGACGTGCGTGTTTCTGGCTGCCAAGGCGGAGAACTTCTTCATTCCCATCACGCATTTCGCAGAGGCGCTGTCCGACATCGAGCCGCAGCAGATCCTGGACCTGGAGTTCTGTCTCTTCGAGAGCCTGGGCTTCAACCTGACCGTGCACAACGCGCTGCGCCCGCTGCACGGCTTCTTCCTCGACATGCAGGTCTCCAGCGACTTCGACACCGCGCTGCTGGGCCAGATCCACGACCAGGCAAAGGCCTTCATCGTGGACGCCTTTGCGAACGATGCCATCTTCCTCTACACCCCGTCGCAGATCGCGTTGGCCGCCCTCATGGAGTGCAACGAGTTCGTGGTCACCCAGTACATGGCGCAGTCCATGGACGGGCCCAACAAGGGCCTCGACGAGCTCCTCGGCATAGTCGAGAGCTGCCGAGAAAGCATTCGCCAGGGCTCGCAGGTGGTGTTCAGCAAGGACGAGCTGAAGCAGATCGCCAAAAGACTGAAGCTGCTGCATGCCTCGGTCCCCAGCCAAGAGCACGCGGCCCCTAGTTTGGAGGGAGAAGAGCCGCAGAGAAAGCGTGCGCGCATTGCGTAGTGGCATGCGGAGGTATGGACGTTTGGACGTTTGGACGTTTGGAGTGTGTATTCTAGAGTCGTCTACAAGCTATGATAAGCTGTGCTAAGCTGTTCGACAGGCTGTGATAAGCTGTTCGACAGGCTGTGATAAGCTGTTCAACAAGCAGTGATAAGCTGTTCGACAAACCGTTCAATAAGCTGTTTGGAAAACCGTTCGACCAACCGTTGACAAGCTATTCGACAAGCTGATTCTCCTTACGCTCAGCACTCCCACCGCGAGAGCAATACATGCATTTTTGAGTAACCGCCTATGACTAGCTATGTGCACTTATGGAAATATGCTTATTCCTTCACCGACTTCCTGGTCAGGTAGTAACACTAGCCTGAAGAATGGTCGGTGCCTGGATCGGCTTCAAAGCACTCTTCTGTGCCTATATTGGTGGTTACGTTGGATTGGCTCATCATGTATGCAATGAATGAGACGGTGTCGGATCGGACTAACCTCCATAGCTATGATGTCGCAGAGCCTGCTTACACCGCGTCTGTACCTGCGCAGATCACCTTTTCTGATACAGAATCGCAAGCTGCTACCGTTGCACCTGGTTCTTCTCACACATATATCCCACCTCCGAGTGAGAACACGACTCCTTGGTCTAGCGAGGCTACGACCTCCAAGACCCCAGAGCCCTGGACTCCCAGCACTACTGCTGCAATCAACAACAGTGATCGGTCCATTGAGCAACATAATTTTGATATGTGTTTACACTGGGTGAGTGATAGGTACACAGAGGGCTAGTTCAGGTGGTTGCGCATTCGATATGAATGCATCAAAAAGCTGAAGGTCTGATCCACTGGAGAAATCTTCGGTTAACTAAAACATTCTATAATAGAACCAGATGTAAATACGAAATTTCAGGTTTACACATTAGGTATCATGGTTTATAATGCATATATTAGCGATTGAAGCTCTATACTTGCCACAGTCCGTTGTGTCACAATGCGCTTGTTGTGAAGACTTAATATTTTAGGAATCGCATAGTATAATGTGTAATATAGAGACGTAGCGTGGTTCTGATCAGCAGATATGTGGTGCATTTCAGATCTGCAGGAGAGAATAGCAGTCCCTGACTCAATTTATAATACATTTGGTATTATATGGTGTGTGGTTCATACAATAGCGCTATCTACTCTACACATGTAAGTCATACTCAATTTCGTCCAGTCCTGGCACACAAGTAGCGGTATCACGGCTCGGCGACCCCATGTAAAAGCATATTGCGCTTGTCGTGGAGACTTAATATTTCACTCATTGCATAGTATCAGAGATCTATACACTATGAAATTAATATGCAGCGTATGATTACAGATCGGAGGAGATACGGTTTGTTCATAGGTTCTGTCAATCTGAGGAAGTTGTCGTCCCTATGACTCAATTTATAATCCATGGGTATAAAACGGTATATAATGCGCAAACTAGTGATTGTAGCTCTATACTTGCAAATTGCAATCCGTTGCGTCTATCTGTATACACACCCTGGTAGCGGTATCGTGGCTCCACGACCCCAGGTAAAAGCATACTGCGCTGGTCGTGAAGACTTAATATTTTAGGAATTGCAAAGTGTAACAGATCTATACACTATGAAATTAATATGTAGCGTATGACTAGAGATTAGCGGATATATGGTTTGCTCACAGATCCTCCCAATATGAGAATCCCTTGGTCCTTACACCTCAATTTATATACATTAGGTATATCATGGAGAATAATCCATGTAATAGCGATTGTAGCTCTATACTTGCAAATTGAAATCCGTTGCGTCTGTCTGTATACACGCTGTGGTAGCGGTATCGTGGCTCCACGACCCCAGGTAAAAGCATATTGCGCTTGTTGTGGACATTTAATATTTTAGAAATTGCATAGTATCAGAGATCTATACACTATGAACTAAATATGTAGCGTATAGATACGTATCAGCAGGTATGTGGTTTGCTCATATATCTTCTCGATATGAGAATCCCTTGGTCCTTACACCTCAATTTATAGACACTAGGTATAACATGGTGTAAAATGCATATAATTGCAATTGTAGCTCTATACTTGCAAATTGCAATCCGTTGTGTCTATCTGTATACACGCTGTGGTAGCGGTATCGTGGCTCCACGACCCCAGGTAAAAGCACATTGCGCTTGTCGTGGAGACTTAATATTTCACTCATTGCATAGTATCAGAGATCTGTACACCAAGAGGTTAAGATATAGCGTATAGATACGTATCAGCAGGTATGTGGTTTGCTCATATATCTTCTCGATATGAGAATCCCTTGGTCCTTACACCTCAATTTATAGACACTAGGTATAACATGGTGTAAAATGCATATAATTGCAATTGTAGCTCTATACTTGCAAATTGCAATCCGTTGTGTCTATCTGTATACACGCTGTGGTAGCGGTATCGTGGCTCCACGACCCCAGGTAAAAGCACATTGCGCTTGTCGTGGAGACTTAATATTTCACTCATTGCATAGTATCAGAGATCTGTACACCAAGAGGTTAAGATATAGCGTATAGATACGTATCAGCAGGTATGTGGTTTGCTCATATATCTTCTCGATATGAGAATCCCTTGGTCCTTACACCTCAATTTATAGACACTAGGTATAACATGGTGTAAAATGCATATAATTGCGATTGGAGCTCTATACTTGCAAATTGCAATCCGTTGTGTCTATCTGTATACACGCTGTGGTAGCGGTATCGTGGCTCCACGACCCCACGTAAAAGCATATTGCGCTTGTCGTGGAGACTTAATATTTCACTCATTGCATATTATAAGAGATCTATACGCCATAAAATTAAGATGTAGCGCGTGGATACGGTTCAGCAGGTATGTGGTTTGCTCATATATATTCTCGATATGAGAATCCCTTGGTCCTTATACCTCAATTTATAGACATTAGGTATAATATGGTGCAAAATGCATATAATAGCGATTGGAGCTCTATACTTGCAAATTGCAATCCGTTGTGACTATCTGTATACACGCTGTGGTAGCGGTATCGTGGCTCCACGACCCCAGGTAAAAGCACAATGCGCTTGTCGTGAAGACTTAATATTTCACTCATTGCATAGTATCAGAGATCTATATACGAGGGGGCTAAGATGTAGTGTATAGATACGTATCAGCAGGTATGTGGTTTACTTATAGGTTCTGTCAATCTGAGGAATTTGTCGTCCCTGTGACTCAACTTATAATGCGTGGGTATAAAACGGTATATAATGCATTTAATAGCGATTGCAGCTCTATACATGTAAACCACCGTCTGTTGTGTCTGTTCGTATACACATCCTGGTAGCGGTACCACGGCTCCACGACCCCAGGTAAAAGCATATTGCGCTGGTCATGAAGACTTAATATTTTAGGAATCGCATAGTCTAACAGATCTATATACCAGGAGGATAAGATGTAGCGTATTATTACAGATATGTGGAGATACGGTTTGCTCAAAGGTCCTCTCAATCTGAGGAAGCTATAGTCCCTATGACTCAATTTATAATACATGGGTATAACATGGTATATAATGCGCAAATTAGCCATTGTAGCTCTATAAATGTAAACGATCGTCTGTTGTGTCTATCTGTATACACGCTGTGGTAGCGGTATCGTGGCTCCACGACCCCAGGTAAAAGCACATTGCGCTCGTCGTGAAGACTTAATATTTCAGGTGTTGCATAGTATAAGAGATATATACACTATGAACTTAATATGTAGCATATTATTACAGATAGGAGGAGATACGGTTTGCTCATAGGTTCTGTCAATCTGAGAATCCCTTGCTTCCTTACACCTCAATTTATATACATGGGTATAACATGGTATATAATGCGCAAACTAGCGATTGTAGCTCTATAATTGCAAATTGCAATCCGTTGTGACTATCCGTGTATACACGCTGTAGTAGCAGTATCGTGGCTCCACGACCCCAGGTAAAAGCATATTGCGCCTATCGTGAAGACTTAATATTCTAGGAATTGCATAGTATCAGAGATCTATATACCAGGAGGCTAAGATGTAGCGTATAGATACGTATCAGCAGGTATGTGGTTTGCTCACAGATCCTCTCAATATGAGAATCCCTTGGTCCTTACACCTCAATTTATATACATTAGGTATACCATGGAGAATAATGCATGTAATAGCGATTGTAGCTCTATATATCTAAACCACCGTCCGTTGTGTCTATCTGTATACACACTGTAGTAGCGGTATCGTGGCTCCACGACCCCATGTAAAAGCATATTGCGCTTGTCGTGAAGACTTAATATTTCAGGTATTGCATAGTATAACAGATCTATACACTATGAAATTAATATGCAGCGTATGATTACAGATCGGAGGAGATACGGTTTGTTCATAGGTTCTGTCAATCTGAGGAAGTTGTCGTCCCTATGACTCAATTTATAATCCATGGGTATAAAACGGTACATAATGCGCAAACTAGTGATTGTAGCTCTATACTTGCAAATTGCAATCCGTTGCGTCTATCCGTATACACGCTGTGGTAGCGGTACCACGGCTCCACGACCCCAGGTAAAAGCATATTGCGCTTGTCGTGGAGACTTAATATTTTAGGAATCGCATAGCGTAACAGATATATACACCAGAAAATTAAGATGTAGCGTATGACTAGAGATTAGCGGATATATGGTTTGCTCACAGATCCAATATGAGAATCCCTTGGTCCTTACACCTCAATTTATATTCATTAGGTATAAGATGGTGGGCATGTAACAGCGAATGAAGCTCTACTTGCAAACCACAGTACGTTGTGTCAGTTATATTGGCCAACGACCCCAGTCACAATGCGCTTGTCGTAAAGCTATATTTCAGGTATTACATAGTATTCAACGTATATTTGCACTCTCAGATCTGCAAACCAAATCATAGCGTATATCACGTAGTAGCTCTACACATGTAGATCACACTCAATTTAGTCCATGCATGCAAACTGCAGTCGTTGTAGTGGTATCACAACGTGCTTGTCGTGTAGGTACCGTACCAGATGTATACAATATAACGTTTAGATGTGGTATACAGATACGGGTCAGATATATGGATCTATTGGATATTGGCAATATGCTTCCGTGGAGCCTTAATGCGTATATCCCATAGATGCGTCTGAGTATGGTGCAGCTGACTTGCAGTCGACATTTCATACCCAGTAAAGGTAACTGGCTCGCCTTGGGTGCAGTCACCTGCCGGATAGTAAGCACGGAGTTCATATCTATTTATCTTATCTAGTGTGAGCTTTGGTCGGTCGGCGATCCCACGACCTTACCGCCCTTGATCACGGACTCGCTGGTCCAGCCACCGAAGGCAGGCTCGCCATGCTTGCTGTGGAACTCGCTGATCTTCTTCTCGACCTCAGGGCGGAAGTGACGCATAAGACCCTGGATGGGCCAGGCGGCAGCGTCACCCAAGGCGCAGATGGTGTGGCCCTCGACCTCCTTGGTCAGCTCCAGAAGCATGTCGATTTCGCGGGACTGGGCCTGGCCCGCATGCAACCGGTTCATCATTTTAAGCAGCCAGGTCGTACCCTCACGGCACGGCGTGCACTGGCCACACGACTCGTGCTTGAAGAAGTGGGCCAGGCGCTGGATGCTGCGGACAACATCGGTGCTCTTGTCCATGACGATCACGGCAGCAGTGCCCAAACCGCTCTGGGCGTCCCGAAGACTGTCGAAATCCATCAGCACCTCGCTGCAGATCTTCTGCGGAAGCATGGGAGTCGAGGCACCACCGGGGATCACGCCCAGCAGGTTGTCCCAGCCACCACGGACACCACCGCAGTGGCGGTCGATGAGCTCACGCAGAGGAATGGACATCTCCTCCTCCACGGTGCACGGCTTGTTGACGTGGCCGCTGATACAGAACAGCTTGGTGCCGTTGTTGCGGTCCCTGCCCAACGACGTGAACCACTCGGGACCGCGTCGCATGATGGTGGGCGCAACCGCCACAGTCTCGACGTTCGTAACGGTGGTGGGCCGGCCGTACAGACCGACGCCGGCGGGGAACGGCGGCTTCATACGCGGCTTTCCAGCCTTGCCCTCCAAACTCTCGATTAAACTGGTCTCCTCGCCGCACACGTACGCGCCCATTCCTCGGTGGATATAAACATCAAAATCGTAACCCGATCCGCAGGCGTTCTTGCCGATGAGGCCGTTTTTGTACGCCTCGTTGATCGCGGTCTGCAAAACGACCGCCTCCTCGTAGAACTCGCCACGGATGTAGATGTAGGCCGCGGTGGCGTTCATCGCACGTCCAACCACCAGGCAGCCCTCGACAAGCTTGTGGGGGTCCTTGCGCATGATCTCGCGGTCTTTGCAGGTGCCCGGCTCACCCTCGTCGGCATTCACGCACAGGTACCGTGCACCGACGTTCTTCTCCCATCCAGGGGGGTTCATGAACGACCATTTCATGCCGGAGGGGAAACCAGCACCTCCACGGCCTCGCAAGTTGGACTTCTTGGCCTGATCGATGATCCACGAGTCGCCCTTGAGCAGGATCTCCTTGGTCTTGTACCAGTCGCCCTGGCGCTGTGCATCCTTCAAGCTCGTTCCGTACGCTCCGTACAGGTTCTGGAAAATACGGTCCTGATCCTTCAGCCCGCCGTACTGCCGTGACAGCACGCGGCTCGTGCTCAGAAACCGACGCTGCATGTGGTGAGGAAGATGTAAGCAGGTATTTGTGTGCCAGTGATTGGCCTATACCCAACCCATTTCCCAGCACCACCGCACATCCGCAGCGTTGGTGCCGGCTCTGAGATGTACGCTATAATGTGTGCTGTAATATGTACTGTGTGTATTCTGTAATATGTGCTTTGTGTGTGATGAAGTATGTGCTTTGTGTGTGATGAAGTATGTACTGTGTGTGTGATGAAGTATGTACTGTGTGTGTGATGAAGTATGTACTGTGTGTGTGATGAAGTATGTACTGTGTATGTGATGAAGTAAGTACTGTATATGTGCTGTGTATGTCTAAAATATGTGCTGTGTATGTCTAAAATATCTGCTGTGTATGTGCTGTAATATCTGCTGTTATACCGTGTACTGTTATACTATGTACTGTTGAACCATGTGCTGTTGAAACTATGTGCTGTACTATGTTACCATGTATTGTTAAACAATGTACTGTATGTGCTGTTGTACTGTGCTATACTATGTACCGTTACCATGTACCGTTGTACCATGTACTGTTGCACTGTGTGCTGAGCGCTAACTGAATATACTATATACGCTGCTGCTAGATTTGAGATACCGAATGGGTGTGCATGCTACTGAATTAACGTATATTTAGACCGGGCGGGTGACACGTCGTTCCACTCAATATGCACACCGGTAGTGGCAGTGGATAGTCTAATAGGCCACTACTTAGGACTAGCAAGTGAAAACTCCAGATACTGCATGGCCCATTACGATCACCGCTGAAATGATTTCCAAATACCAATGCATTGAACTGCTTCTAGTATGGCGCCGATCGCTGATAACAGTGATAGCCAATATGTACATAGAATCATTATCATAAATAGTTCATAGCGCGTACCGGAACTCGGGGTTTTCGATATCAGTAAGATCGGCAAACTCCGGGTTCACGATATCATCTGGTAACCTTTTGTTTCTCCTGTCTCGCAGCCGGTTCTGCACAACATATGAGACCATAATCATGCATTCGAGTGCCAACTGAATGACCGAGCAAGCCGCCATAGCTTCTTTGCCTGTGGGATATTCCGGGGCTTCGGACGACTTGAATGTTTGCGGCCCCACAATATTACCCACGGAGTAGAATACGTAGAACAACGCATTTGTCGTCATCTTCTTCGTGTGTCCTGCGGAATTAGACTCGATGCAGGAGATCAACCCCACGTACGAAGTCGGGCTAACAAAGTACCAAATATAGATGCCAGCTAACTGCGACCCCACATTCGGACCCCAGGCCACCAAGCATAAGCACATCAGGCTTAGTGCAGCACAGGTGCAGGACCAGATCATCCGGTTATTCGGCAGGACATATGAGGACACTATAGCTACCAGCACCAGGCCTACCATTTCCGTACCACCGCACGGCAATGCCATGACTAGTGACTGCTTTTTGTCGTAGTGCATGCCCTGCAGAATCAGGTTCAGCATTGTAGAAATCGCACCGTTGGGTACGTTATTACACAGCACCGTTAAGCAGTATAGCCAGGTGTTCACGTCCAAAAATGCCTCCTTCACCTGATACCACTTGATCTTGTCGCTACCTTAGCCTTGCTTGTTCTCTCTGATGCGCTCAATTTGCCATCGCTTTTCCTCTTCGGTGAAAAACCACGCCTCGGCTGGAGAGTTCGGCATGTAGAAGAAAAAAACTATTCCCAGAAAAATGGTCATGGCTCCCATAATTATGTACAGTATCTTCCACCCGTGGAGAGAAAGGTAATGGCTGTGACGGTTCAAGAGACCAATCCCGAGTAAGTTAGACAACATGGTGCCGAAGCCGTTCATGGCTACCCAGCACAAGGTTCGCGAGTACTGCTGGCTCCGCTTGTAGTACTGCGAGGTCAGCACCACATAGGCAGGCATGACTGCAGATTCGAGGGCTCCCAATAGTGTTCGTAGCGCTAGAAACCCAGCCATGTTTTTACACGCCGCTGTGCACATGATGGTGATGCCCCACATGACAATAATGGCTCCGGTGGTTCGGGACAGCGGCATCTTCATCAACAAGTAGCTCATGGGGAACACAAACACAAGATAACCAAGATAGAAAGCTGATCCCGACCAAGAGTAGCCAACACCATGCATCATATTCAGGTCTTGCCGAAGACCCATGGTTGTGGCTGCCGAGTTCAATGTCTTATCTGCAAATTGCACTCCGTATACTAGTGCCATGAAGGATGTGATGAACAGATCGGCTTTCACCTGCAGCCTACGCTCCATTCCGGGTGGAATGGGCTCACTGGGAATGTCGTACGCTGCTGCTTTGTCCATTCCATCTATATTAATGCCATGTTTGAGGTCGACCACTGTGGTTGCCTCATTGGCACTAGTAATAGACCCCTCCCTTACCGTGTAGGCGTTCTTTTTAGCCTCACTGTTCATTATATCGTAGTGTTCATTGAGGTGGGCTGCGATGGATCTTTAACTCTGTGACTGTCGTTGGTCGATGGTCCGCGGGGGAGATACGCGGAAATACCCTACGTCTCTGTGGTTAGGTTCGTATGATAAGGGAATAAAATGACTGATTTCATGTGCCTGACGATCATACTGTTGTCAACAGCATCAAGAGGCTGTGCTAGCTCGTATTTGATCCAGTGTCCAGCTTAAATGAGTGCTTGCTGCCATTTCCATGGCCACGCTCTTTAATTTGTTTTCTGGTCCATTGGCTTTGGCATCAGCCACTAAAAAGGAGGTGCTAAATATAGCGGTAAATAATGTTTTCAGTTTAAAATAAATTTCCTAGCAGGCAATTTTTCGCGAAGGCTACAGATTCTGGCGATCACGGGCACTACAGCGAATTGGGTTTGCTAACTTTATGTCGTAGTATGGACGAAAGCAGAGACTCGGTGCTGTATCTGGTAGATGCCTCAACCAGCATGGTCCAGTGCGGGGCGCTGGATGCAGCGCTCTCTTCCGCTTGTGAGGCCATTCGGGAGACCGCGCGACAAGGTGTTGCCCGTTTTGATGCCGGGGTCATCATATACAACATCGATGCACCCGGTGGAACTAAGTGTCTACTCAATCTGGGCGAGCCGTCTATAGACGATCTTAAGAGTCTAATCAGAATGACTAGCACGGGAGTCCGGGGCTCGATTGCCAGCAGCGATGCCTCATATGATAGCCTGGTGTCTGCGATTCGCATGGCGAAATCAGCGATGAACCAATTGCATACGAAATCATTCCGCCGTGTCGTTCTTATCACCAACGACGACGATCCATGCAGGGGAAATGCAAATGCTGCCAGTGTAGCGGCAAATCTCATGTCCGATCTGGTGGCAACC
Organism: Starmerella bombi; assembly: GCA_030579915.1. Taxonomy (NCBI): domain Eukaryota; kingdom Fungi; phylum Ascomycota; class Dipodascomycetes; order Dipodascales; family Trichomonascaceae; genus Starmerella; species Starmerella bombi. The sequence goes on from JAKTRX010000012.1 coordinate 11,551, forward strand.
CCAGCTGTCATCGTGCCCATTTTCATCAACGACACTGAGTTCGACGTTTCCAAATTCTGGCTACAAATAGACTACTCGCCACCGAATTTTGGCGACGGAGATCAGCGAAGATATTTAGAACCCGTGGAGAGCGAACAGCTCAATGCGCGGCATGAGTCACTGGTTCTGTCAAGATCCAGACGGAAGGTGTCGAGTTTTCGCGGAGTTATAGCTCTGCAATCACTCAAATGTGGGGTTTATGGATACACCATTTTCCGATCTCGGCCCAGCCAGCCCTCGGCCTTCAATGTGGGGTTTTCCAGTGCCAACGGTGAGGGTTACGAGACCCGGGAAATTCTGAAGCCGGTAAGTACGGTGGTTAAAGCGCAATCTGGAACGGAAATTGACACTGATGGAACCTCACTGACCCGCAAGTTCAAGCTGTCATCTTCAGCAAATGATGGAGAGTGGTCTGTTGGAGTTGATCCGGCCGATCTGGATCGACTGGTGCATTTCCATGCGTTCGACACGCCAACTATTGAAATACAGCATTTTATTCCCGTCAGCAGGGCTTTAGCAGCTCATTCTCGCTACGGGTACGTGGGCCATTCGATGTTTGTAGCTGCCAATGACGAGAAGTGGCAGAACTCGAGCTTGGCCTTTGCATCGTTACACAGGAATATGACCAAGAATAAAGTGGCCGCAGTTGCCTTATGCCATCCGGTTTCGAGAGGCCGCAGATCGGCTCCCGAACGAGTAATCCTCTACTCTTTCAACCCGTGTCCTCGTATTTTCGAGGAGCAACGGGACCTGCATCCTAGAACCACCGCTGGGCTCTATCTCGTTCCTCTGCCTTTCACTGATGATATCCGCAATATCGCCCCAAAGAAGGAAGCAGAAACTCTGTCACCTCTGCTTCAGAGTTGCACAACCTCGCTGATAAGGAAATTCAAGCTCCCCGTGGGGTTCGATCCAACGCGGTTCGGCAACCCTCTGTACGCACAATTCACCTACATTTTAGAACACCTTGCTCTAAGTTTACCCCTAGAAGTGAACGACAATAATATATTTACGGAGCCCAGAGACAGCACGCGGCCGCGGTATGCGAAAATTGAGCAGTTTAGCGAGAAAATAAGGCCCCTGCTGGAGCAGGCACTGGGACCATTTCCAAACGGGGAAAAACCAGAGCCTCAGCACAAGCCCCCACCGGCCAAAGTGATAAAAACAGATCTAACCATCAATGATGCTCGTGAGGCAATTCAGGCAGGGAGTTTGAGTAAATGGACGGTTGCTAATCTGAAATCGGTTGCTCGGCAGGCCTCAGGCGAAACGCTGCCTACAAGGAAGGCGGATTTAATTAAGTTTTTACAGAATTATCTTTAGAAGTTACGTATTTTGCTGTTCCGTGATAGCGCCCGTCCTTAGATTCCACCATTACCGCATAGCTATGTACTGCAAGTGGCTGATGACGTGCGCACGTTTTCTAGACGAGTTGGGGTACTCCGCCTCGGCTGTCAAATTACCGCAGGAGGGCAGGGGCTGCTCGTTGACGTGGTTACGCGAGAAGGAGTGGATTCAATTAGGTTGAGTGGTAGATTATTGTTTGGGTAATTAATGTGGGGCAATCCTGATTACCATTAGGTTTGAATTTCCCGTCTAATACGACCAATCGCTGCCCAGTCTGGTGTGAGGGATTGACGCAGACCAGCAGTTACTAATACCAACAAGACCAAATAGAAACGAACCCCTACGATTGAAGCCGGGAATATACCCCAAATGATGCGAAGGTGCCTCTTATCCTATAGGAACAGTATACCCTAGGAATTGAGTTGTTTGCATGTTTCAATATGTTGCTCCCGTATTTAGACTTGCCCTAGGACTTAGCTCAGACCCCACGCCGCAGCACCCCAGCCCTCATTTATCGATGATGTTAGGGTCCACGTACATAGGCATGTATATATTGAGTGTGTTTACCGGACGGTAGGCGAAAACTTGGCAATGATTGGGAAACTCGAATTTGTTGGACCCAAGCAGATCTTTACTAGTGATGACGATGTCGCGGTCGAGTTGACCCTCAAGCAGACGCACTCAAGTGCTTCACGCGCCTCCTTGGTGAAGAGCGTCGACATGAATCTCAAGTGCGAAGGCAACTTCTCCGTTGATGGCGAGTCTCGCAGGCTGAATTACTACGAATCGGAGAAAATAGCAGCCCATTGTGTCAGTAAAGTACCTAATGGGGCGGTTTACAGTGCCGTGCTACGTCTACCTCAATCCGCTAACCTGCCCAGTTCTCTTGCCCTTGAGGGTGAACATAATAGCATCCGCTGGTTCGTTACCGCTGTAGTACAGCTCGAAAACAACCAGCCTCCCTTACATGTGAAACGAATACTGACGTTTATCCAGTCCGCGGAGTTGCCAAACCTGCTCGATTTGGTGGATACCGAATGTACGAAACAGGTAGGCGGCTCCTCAATTAGCATGATCACAACGCACACTGCAGCTGGACTGCCACAGGTGCCTGTAGCCGCGGGAATTGGTCTGACAGTGGAAACCGCGGCCATCAATAAGTTCACCATCTACCGCTTGCGGGTGCTGTTAAATGAGCACTCTAGTGTTTCTGTCAATGGTCACACAAAGCAGCTTCCGGTACGACGATGGCTACTTTCTGACCATCGGTTTCCCAGGGGAATGTTGCTGGGTGAGCGTCAAACGTGTTTGGATTCATATACTTCAGGCATCCGTCTAGACCATTCGCGCATGCCACCAACATTCCACACCCCCCACTTAGATCATACATTCTGTATGAATGTAGAATTGACCATATCATGGGATGCGGGTAGCCAATTGAAGCAGATCAGCTCGGTCTACCCGGTCGTGGTGCTGCCCCGGATTCTAGGAGCCGACTTCGTCCCCAACCTTTCCTCCCAGCAGTATATGATGGTGCACTACGACAGTGCTGAGATAACCGACAGTTCTGACAGTTCACTAAGCGAGTATGAAGACCAAGTATACCACGAAGTAGGAAAGGAAGGCTCCGAGCGGCCCTCAAACGGATCAAACGAAATAATTATGAATGTTGCATTCGACGTTTAGGACTTGCCTAGCCACTCTTGATTCCTCACCGCTCTGAAAACTAGGATTCACTAGCAGAAAACAATAAAGGGATCCACCGACTGGTCAGGCTTATACCAAATGCTTTAATGAATTTTACCAATTGAATCTTTCTGTTTAAACTCTACCATTTTAAACCATCTGGGTTGAATTTTTGAACTAGTTTGTTTAATGCTAATATGTTTAATTTATTTACTGTGGGTATTTATATGAGATTGCGGGCTAGGGCAAAAAAAATTAACATGGTCCTCAAAAGTGTTCCCGGAGACAGTGTTCCTGTCTACCAGATTTCGGGCTCGAGTGCCACGCGCTCGCTGCCTGACTGGCTCGTTCGGAAGCGAAAACAGTCTCTGAAAAAAGATCCCGAATATCACTCGCGTATTGAGCTCATTCAGGACTTCCAGTTCGAAGAGGCTTCCAACCGGATTAAAGTCACCCGAGACGGCAATTATGCTATGGCCACCGGTACCTACAAACCGCAGATCCATGTTTATGAGTTCCAGCAGATGAGCTTGAAATTCGATAGGCACACGGACGCCGAAAACGTTGACTTTGTGCTGATCAGTGACGACTGGACCAAGTCGGTGCACCTCCAGAGCGATCGCACCATCGAATTCCATTCCCAGGGTGGCATCCACGAGCGCACGCGAATCCCCAAGTTTGGCCGCAGCATTGAGTACAACCGACAGAACTGCGAGGTGTATGTAGCTGGTAGCAGCTCCGAGCTGTACAGGCTCAACATCGACCAGGGCCGCTTCATGGCACCATTCGAATGTGAGGCCGAGGCGCTGAACACCGTCAAAGTCAACCCTGCTCATGGCTTGGTTGGCTGTGGTACTGAAAGCGGTACTGTGGAGTTCTGGGACCCGAGGTCACGCAGACAAGTGGGCATCTTGGGCGTCGGTGGCGAAGGCCACGGTATCGGCAGTGGTGTTACTGCGCTCTCTTTCCACAGCAATGGTCTCAATATGGCCGCAGGCACCCACGAAGGAATCACCAAGCTGTACGACTTACGCATGTCCGAGCCATTGTTGGTTAAGGACCAGGGATACGGGTTCCCGATCCACAGCATAGGGTACCTGGATACCCAGGTGGTGCAGAACAAGGTTTGGACGGCTGATAAACGAATTGTGAAGATCTGGGACGCGCAAAACGGTGATCCCTTCACTGCTTTAGAGCCAGCAGTGGATATCAACGACGTGGCCCACATTCCCCAATCGGGTATGTTCTTCTTGGCCAACGAGGGCATTCCTATGCATACCTACTATGTTCCTGGTGTGGGCCCCGCGCCGCGCTGGTGCTCGTTTTTGGACAACATTACCGAAGAACTGGAAGAGAAGGGAGTCACAAGCGTCTACGAGAACTACAAGTTCGTCACGGCCAAGGAACTGCGCCAGCTTGGACTCGAGCATTTGGTGGGAACCAACGTTGTGCGCGCTTACATGCATGGTTACTTCCTGGATATGCGGTTGTATGAGAAGGCCCGGCTCATCAGCAACCCGTACGAGGTTCGCGACCACCGTGAGAAGGAAATCAGGAAACGCATTGAGGCTGAGCGTGAATCACGAATCAGGTCGAAGCCCCAGGCCAGTCAAAACAAGCGGAAGGTCAACCAGGCCTTCGCCGAGAATGTCGACGACCGTTTCAAGGCGATGTTCGAGGACCCCGAGTTCGAGATCGACGAGAACAGCTACGAGTACAAACTGCTGCATGGTGGCAAAGCCAATCAATCCCGTGCTTCTAATACCGAGGTTCGTGGCCCTCGTGGCCTCACTGCAGTGGAGCAGGCTGAGCTTGATGCCAGGAATGGTAGCGACAGCAGCAGTGACGATGAAGGCAATGAAAACGATAATGCAATCACTACTGCCAAGAAGGCCCTACGCAAAATGCAGAAAGATAAGCGGAAGGCCCGTCGTGCTCAGGTTGAGATGAAGGCAGTGGACATGCAGAACCGCAACGACATGACTCTGGGTGAACAACTGCAGAAGAGGGCTCCTAAGAATGTTCAGAGCACACAGAAACCTATTGTCAACAATACCGAAATGACTTTCGTGCCGAAGCCGAAGCAGAGACCTCAGAAGCCTCAGCATGATGGAGGCCGCACCACTTCAAGAGGTGACGGTACGTTGCGAAAGGCCAGCAAAAATGTGTTCAGGGGGTTGTAAGTCTATTGGAATGCTAGAGGAATATATACCGTTAATGATATTTCTTAAATAAACTAATGTTACCGCATATATCTCACAATATGTTAGAACTTGCAAGATGTACCTATACGGTACGATAAGCCATCTTGTGACTTCGAAAAGCAGGGGCATTGGAGATCACACTAGTGTTTCAAGTTGTTACAGCTTATACTTCCTGGCTTCATTATGAGATGACCAATTGACACAATATGGTAGAAACTCGAGTATTTCTCCAGAGTCCCTCCGGAATATCGAAGATTTTTCCAGCCATGATGGCAAAGAAAGTATAGGCTGTTGTTTATGTCATATAGAAGCTGAAACTACATCTCTGTATGAAATCTGTTAATATCAAACGATAGAAGTTGTATTGGTAATATTCATATTGCTGACTAGAGGAAAAGAACACGCCTCTTCATCTTTTCATTCTGGCTAGTCATATGAGAAGCATGTCGTATTTCTCTAGTTCTGCACTCTTATTAGAGCGTATGAAAAGTAATATAGGACTTGAATTATTGAAATTTGAAACTATTAAATTATATACTTGGTTAAGTATTTGAAGTTGAAAATTTCGAGCACAGCTTACAAACTCGTATTATGTAGTTTTCAAAACTATTCGCTAATCTCTAAAAATCATAAACTATGCATCCTATTCCACACTTTAGGATCTTCAGGTATGTAACCCTGTTACATATATTATCGAGGTAAGGGTGTTAACCCTACTCCTATTTCCTTTCGGCCCATAACCCGACTTAATTATAACATACGACAGCTATTGGCAATATCCCATGTTGTTCTGTATACCTTATACACGTAAAATCTATGTATTTTCTGTTAGTTCTGTAAATGTGTTGCTCTAATATTAGAACGCCTCTATAGACATCGAAATTATGCATAAGAATAGTGGTTTTGTGGTATTGAGTAGTAGGCAATTTAAGTTCATCGCGTGAGGTAATTTTTAATATATTTCGAGTCGCATATTACTTTATCCAAATATTATACGATAAGCTTAGAATATCGCAAAATATATATACAATCAGCAGCAGTCATACAGAACTACTACTACTTAGTATACCTTTTAACCACAGTATTTCAACAAGATACAGTGCAGATATAGATGTGTTCGCGTAGGTAGACTATATAAGCAGTATAGACACATGACTACTAATGTGTTATTCACATACATAAACCACGCACTACATGCATGCCAAATACTCAAGTTAAGTCGAATTGTACCATCAGTAGCGAAAACATGCTCCATGAGTAAAATGGTGCTACTAGTAAGTATAATATAGTAAATTAAGTATAGGTAAAAAGCTACTGAAGTATTCTATTCAGGTTAGTTCTAAACTAACACAGTGCATAGTACGTGCGGTACCACCAGCCTCTAGATCTAATGCGCTCCTTTTCTTCCAAATTTTCTTGTCTGAGCTTCTCGAAGTCGACTTCACGGGCACCAGAGTCCAAGTCCATATCTGTTGCCTTTATGTACCACGTTTTCCAATCACGATATACACCGACTTTGGCAACGACAAAGAATGCAATGATAATAGGCACCGACAGATAGTTCTGGAAAAATGTAGATGCATCAGGTTTAGCACCTACTGGCCACACAGCAATCCAGAATTGCAAACCAATGACAGCAATGTTGATACCAAATCCAATAAGAGAGCCCCAGATACCCCATAGGGCCTTAAATGGCAGCTCCTCCAGAGATCTTCCTTGAGAGTGCATGCCCATTCTAAATCGTATATGAGAAAGACAGATTGACCCCCAAGTAAATACCGCCGACAAGCCAGAAAGAGCAAGCAACCAATCGAAGACCTCACTGTATTTAGGTGTGGCGGAAAGGAAGCAAAGAAGTCCAAATATTGAAACCACAAGGAGGCCTGCCAATGGACGGCCCTCACGATCAATGTAGGCAAATATTCGAGGAATGAACCCCTGGGCCGCCATACCAGCCATTGTACGAGATGCTGCATATACACATGAGTTACCAACAGAAAGTACGGCCAGGCAAATGACAACGTTGAAAATACTCGGTAAGGCCTTAACATGAGCATTGCTAATGGCGATTACGAATGGAGATGAACGGCCGTCGCTTGTCGCTCCCAATCGACTATCACTATACGGTACGAGGAATCCAACCAGAGCCAAAGACACCACATAGAACAGAATAATACGCCCAGCAACAGTCTTACATGCTCTGGGAAGAGCCTTGGTGGGGTTTGCTGTTTCTGCAGCAGCCAAAGCACTCAGTTCGGTTCCCGAGTATGAAAATGCCGCAGAAACCAAAACCGAAAACACACCTTTCGCACCATCAGCAAATGCACCAGGATGATGGTAGAAATATCCTCCTATATATTTCGAGGCAGGGCCGTAACCCACGTAAGGACCGTATACTTGGTCAGGGCGAGCGCCGCAAGTTACACATATTCCGAATATGCAGAAACCTAAAATAGCTAACACCTTGATTATAGACAGAATCGATTCAGCATAACCAAAACCTTTGGCACCAAACAAGTTAATGATTACACACACTGAGTAGAATAAAGCTGTCCAGGCAGCCTTGTTAACGCGAGTAGCCCCATTATTATCGGAATCCCAGTAGCTCAAGGTAATTGCGCACGATATCATTTCCAGTGGGAAAGTAACAAGCCATTGAAGAAGGTAGTTCCAACTCATTGCCAAGGACCATGAAGGGTCGACGAAGCGTGTAGTGTATGTCAAGAAAGACCCATTCTGAGGAAAACGAACAGCAAGCTCACCAGCAGCCTGCATAGTAAAAAAGATCATAATACCCATTGTAGCAAAACCTATAATTACACCGGCAGAGCCACCGGTTTTAAAAGAATTACCACTTCCAATGAACAAACCTGATCCAATAGAGCCTCCAATCGCAATCAGCTGAATTTGCCATCCTTGCAAGCTTCGTTTTAAAGGAGCCTTAGAAGTCAAGTGAGCTTGAATTTCGAGGTTGGACATACCCGACGTATCAATCCCACTTAAATCTGCACGCTTAAAACCATCAACCATATTCCTGAAGAAGCCACCGCTTTTCGTAGTCTCGTTATTAATTGCCCAGGAGGGACTATCAACAGTTTCTACTTCTCCAACCTCATGAAATTGAGTGCCGACACTTTTTTCTTTATCCATTTTCGTACAAGATTACTTTAGATTAAGGGCTCCCGGCCGGAATATTGTGCAGTATTTATCTACTTTAAGTTCATGCCGGACTTTGCAGCACCCCGTTTTGCTTACAGCCATAATCATTGGAATCTTATCATTCACGGTTAGGTTAATGTATTAAGCTTTCGGAGCGGGGCTCCTGGCTGCATTTATTCACTTGATCTGAGGTCTGCTATGCATAGTAACCCAATGCATTCATTGGGTGCATAGTCATCCTTATCTTATCGGATATGTTCAGGTTTAGGCTAGGATCTAACAAGGAATTGACCATACATAGTTCGGAGTACTAACAGTTTAGCTAGCCCTGATGCGAAAAGGGAACAGTACACCCGACAAATATTCAATCTGGGGGGCGCAGAGCATTAGTACGGTAAGTAAAGTCATCAAAACCAGTGGGTGATGGGCTTATAGAGAGACATAAATAGGTTTACAGTAAATTATTGTCTATGTTAGCCAAAACTCCGCTCTTGATATATACAGATTTGTAAAAAATAAATTCGAGAACAATTCCATCTGCAGCTATGACTTATGTAATGCAATATGGTTTTTCTTCATTCTGTCTTATCTGACTGGAGCCCATAACTGATATACCTTAAAGATGGGGCAACACACCAATTATCGACACCATTGAAATGCTTGGAGTATAGAACTAATTACAGCTATTATTTGAGACAATATATGCCTACACTAAAAATCATTATATTTGACTAAAATCATGAGCTTTTTGTATATTCCTTCTGTTCTATCTCGGTGACAGCATATGATTTCCTATTTAGGAAAGTCATATCAAGCACCAGTTGCAGTAACCCTTTGGAAAACAAAAGCTGACCGAAATAAAGTGAAATAAATCACATCAGCTAGTCAAACTCATCGCTGCACAATGCCTCATTCGAAATATGGTGGCTCCCCCGCTGGTGATAGTAATGCTATTTACTCTATTTTGAAAAGTGAAGCTGTGTAACCCATACCCATGTTACCATTTAGTACCGGTGGTATTGATCTGGTATTTACCCTGGAAGAGCGATACTGAGCCAGGCTTTGTTATATGATTATTTAGCACACGTAGGTAGTGTAGTGGGAAGCTGTAATTAGGTCATTCTACGTAATGCAGTTAGGAGAGCCTGGGTAACGTACGTAGAGTGCACCAAATTGTACGTACATGGTGTCACACTACGCGGCGCCCGTAATAAATAATATAAAACATTCGGAGGAGGATTCCGCCTATGCAGTGCACGTGTATTGGGATACTGAATGAACACTTCACGACATGTTTACTCTTGTACACGAAATCACGCGATAGTACACGTGTCACCACGTAAGGATACGAACATCGTTTAGAAAGAAGACAAAATATAGCACCCAAAAATAAACTGCCTATAGTTTATACACTATTAAATTGTACCAAACTGTACCTTGGTGTATGCTGGAAATCATGAGTGGCTACACTGACGTATGCACGGCACTCTGCAGCCGTTGCTATCGTTTTCGGTACGGCTCGTATTGTTTGTAGTCACGTGTGGTATACACATTTGAGGGTATATGAAGAGCTCGATCCTGCCTTCTTTAATGGCACCTACATCCAAGCGACAAAAAACAATGGCTGGCAACACTAAGTACTTGATTTTGCTCCGTCACGGCGAGAGTGAGTGGAACGAGAAGAACCTCTTCACCGGTTGGGTTGATGCTAAGCTCAACGAGAAGGGCCGCACCGAGGCTGCCCGTGCTGGTGAGCTCCTCGGCCAGTTCGCCCACAAGCCTGACGTGCTTTACACCTCCAAGCTCAGCCGTGCCATCCAGACTGCCAACTTGGCTCTCGAGAAGGCTGACCGTCTCTGGATCCCCGTCAACCGTTCGTGGCGTCTTAACGAGCGTCACTACGGTGCCCTCCAGGGTAAGAACAAGAAGGAGATTGCTGAGGAGTTCGGCAACGAGAAGTTCATGACCTGGCGCCGTTCGTTCGACGTTCCTCCCCCCAACATCGAGGACACCTCCAAGTTCTCCCAGGTCCACGAGGAGCGTTACAGCGACTTGCCCAAGGAGGAGATTCCCCGCACCGAGTCCCTCAAGCTCGTCATTGACCGTCTCTTGCCCTACTGGACTGACGTCATTGCTCCCCAGCTTCTTGACGACAAGGTTGTCCTTGTCGCTGCCCACGGCAACTCTCTCCGTGGTCTCGTCAAGCACCTCGAGAAGATCAGCGACGACGATATCGCTGGCTTGAACATCCCCACTGGTATTCCTTTGGTCTTCGAGTTGGACGAGTACCTTAAGCCTATTAAGCCCAGCTACTACCTTGACCCCGAGGCTGCTGCCGCCGGTGCTGCCGCTGTCGCCAACCAGGGTAAGTAAATTATGTCTATATAACATTTATCCGGTAGAAAATTTGTCACGTGTTCTGTTATTTCCTTATGTGGCAGTGGTGCCACAATCTTGCATATTCGCTTACGACTATCTGGGATCTGCTGCGTCATTCATGACAGCTGGCATATGTTATACAAATTGGCGAGTGGTGGTGCGTGACCAGTGACGCATGGACTTGGGAAGCATGGAATGGATGTCGAGTGGAGGCAGCCCAGAAAAACATTCCGGTCTGTCTACTGCGGCTCGAGATCCTTAAACAGCTCATCCAGTGTGAACCCTGATTAGTTGACATGTCAAGTGAGATGTGTATTTATTATTAGTCCTCATTTCGCTTGCAGTCGTTCCGTTAGTATTGTCAACTTCAATCGTACATAATATCGAGCCTGGATCCGTACTTATTGTTCGAGATGTCAGTTATGCTAAAAACCGAATTTGAAATACCCATAACGGAAGTAACAGTAGTAGCAGAGATAAGACCAGAACCGATGGAACGGTAACCCTGTTGTTAACACATCTATAACCAGATGTTGTTGGAGAACAATTTTTTTGTAACAGTGGCAGAAGCATCACTAATACCTAGGCTAAATACATTGTAGAAGCATGATTCGGAGTGAAATCACGACAACAGCAAGTTGTAGTAGAAGCGTCAGAAACCTTTAAGCTATTTGTAGCTATGGTTGTAGCAGTTCCAGAGCTAGGTCTGTGGTCTGGAATTTAAACTGTCCACGTTTGACCCAGACACAATAGATGAGACAGCACTAGTAACTGTGTTGTTCTCGCCCAAATCGAAAGAGATATAGAACCGTTTCCAGTGCACATTACAGAGCTGTGTTTGTGGTCACTGAAATATGCACTAGAATAATGAAAACGTTTGACCCAGACACTACTTGAAATAGCACCAGACATGACCCCATAGCCACTGCTAGTAGCCGCATTGTTAACCAGAATTCTCGAAGTGTTTCCAGAGCTGATTCAGAACTGGGTTTGTGGTCACTAGAATTTAAACTGATATATATTCGACATTATACATTAGCATACAGTCGTACATTAGTATTGCCAACTACACAATCGTTACATTAGTACAGCGACGTCATTGATCTTTCAATACGCGGGTAAATGTATTGTCTTCAGTGTACCATCAGTTAGTTCGAATGTGTACAAGCTGTTACAGATTCAACATCAATATTTATTACGAGCGTGTGTCATAACTATTACGATTCATCAATTATTACGAACGTGTTCAGTTCTAGTGTCTCAGTTCTTGCGTTTCAGTTCTTGCGTTTCAGTTCTTACGAACGCATGTCATTACTCTAGTGATTGCACTAGCACGTATGTTCCGGTTTGGGGCATTCAAGGACGGTACCTGCTCAGCAAGAACGAGTTGACCATCACTGAAACGCTGCTTAAGGCCATGGCCAACGATGCCCACACGGGATCAAGTCTGCGATGAGTGTACGGGTAGAACAAGCCCGCAGCAACCGGGATTGCAACACAGTTGTAGATTGCAGCCCAGAAAAAGTTGGCCTTCACTTTAGAAATAACTGCTCTGGAGATGTTCACCAGAATAGGCAGTGCGCGAAGATCCTCTCTCAAAAGCACAAACCGAGACGACGAAAGAGCAATGTCGGCACCCCGGCCTTGGGCTATTCCAACATCACTGGCGGCTAGCGCAGGGGCGTCATTCACACCGTCACCAATCATGCCAACGATTGCACGGCCATAGCTGCTGTTACTCGCAGAAGCGCCAGCCGTCATTTGGAGCTCTTTGATCTTATCGCTTTTCTGCTGGGGAAGAACGCCTGCGATTACCCTGCTATCGTCTATTCCCACTGTGCGAGCCACAGCCCGCGCGGTTTCGGGGTTATCGCCAGAGATCATCCAGCATGTAATGCCTATTTTCTGAAGGTCGTGCACGACTTGGCGACTCTCGGGGCGGATCTGGTCGGCAGCAGCCAGCATCAGTTTAATGCCCTTGTTGCAAATGGCCAGCAGAATCACGCTCTTGCCTTCGTTTTTCCATTTCTTCAGCAACAGCTCCTGCTCCCGCGTGAGGTCGCTACCGGCAAGCTCGCTGATAATCCGCTCGTTGCCCATGATTGCGGTTTCGCCAGCGTACTCGCCAGAGGTGACCTTTGCGCGCACGCCCCGACCTCTGTCGCTAACCTGCTCGATATCGGCACACCGTGCAGCGGTCACACGGCGTCCTCCAGCATACTCCACCACTGCTGCCGCGAGTGGATGCACGCTGTCCCGCTCCAGTCTGCTTGCAAGCTGGACCGCCTCATCGCTCTCAGCACCCCATGTGTCGGTAATTCGCATATTTCCACCTACTGTAATGGTACCTGTTTTGTCAAAGCACATTACGTTTAGAGCCGCAGCCTCCTGGAACGCCTCACCACCGCCCCGAGCCAGTATTCCGTACTTCGCCGCGAGCCCGCTGCCGATGTACAGCGCCGTAGGAGCGGCAAGGCCAATTCCGCACGGGCATGCGACCACAAAGGTGGAAATAGCGAACTGCATGCTCCACAGCACATTTTTGCTGACCAGGTACCAAACGAGCCACACCAGCAGAGCGAGGTACACCACCAAGGGCACGAACACAGAGGTGAACTTCTCGACGTACCGCTCGATTGGGGCTCGCTGCATCTGGCCGTGTCGAACCGCGTCCACGATGTCGTCCAGCAGTGTCCCAGTGCCCACAGCAGTCACTGCCACCTCCACCGAGTGACGGCCAATGTTCAGCGTGCCAGCAAACACCTCACTGCCGGTAGGTTTGGGAACGGGCAGCGACTCGCCAGTGAGCATCGACTCGTCGAATTCACACCCGTGCTTAGACACGATGATTCCGTCAACTGCGCAGCGCTGGCCCGGGTATACCAGGACATGGTCGCCAACCTCGACGAGGTCAATGTTAACGGTTTCGTTGGTGGAGAGCTGGACCTCGTCCGGACGGACCTTGGAAACAAGCGACATGGCCGACGTGGTCTTGATTTTGGAGTAGATGTCCAGGTAGCGGCCCACGAGCAGGAAGAACGTCAGGAACACCACAGAGTCGAAGTACGTCTCGCCGCTACCCAGCACCATGACGGCCACACTGGCCCAGTACGAGATCGAGGTGCCGAGCGACATGAGCAGGTTCATGCTGCCGAAGTGGAGCAGCCTCTTGCTGAGTGGCCGCGACGACTTGATCAGCCCACGCAGCTCCTTCAGGGCCTTGGTGTGGAAAATACTGGCCGCCACGAAGTATGCCGGCGTGGAAAGCAGGAAAAAGACCTTGTCGTTCATGGTCTGGGGGATCAGCATCATCACTGCTGCTGGCACGGCAAGAACGGTGCTGAGAATGAGGCGCGAAGTGATGGCCCGCTTCTCACGCAACTGGTTCTCTGCAGCCAGTTCCTCGAGAGATTTGGGCCGCACGACCTCGAACTCCAGATCCGGGTTCGACTGGCGCAGCTCGTGCAGGATGGCGCGGATGGTGAGCTGTGGCGGAGACGGCAAGTAGGTGAACTTGACGTAGGGCTCCTTGACGGACACCGGGTCCACGATGTCCACCGCGTCGCCGTGAGCACGCAGTACGTCCATAATGCGCTGCGGGCACCGCTCACAGAAAATACCGTGCACAGCCAGGGTGACCGTCCGCGCGCGTGGCTTGGCCTGCGCACTGTGCACCTCGCTGAAGCTACCTACGATCTGGCACTGGTAGCCCAGCTCCTCCACCGAGTCCACGATCTGCTGGGGTAGACTCTGGGCGTTGCTGCTGGTGATAATCTCAGCACGGCCGTCGAGAGCGTCGACATTGGCCAGCACGACCAGCGGCAGAGCCTCGAGTGCGTGCTTCACCGAGGCCGAGCACGACGCGCACGTCATGCCACCAACACTGGCCACGAGCTTGTACTCCTTCACGCCCTCTTCAGAGAGTGGGAGCACCTCCGTGAGCTGGGGGTCGAAGCCACTGTCGGAAATCGCGGTCTCGGCGGTGCTGACCTGGTCGCGTGAGCGGAGCAGAACGTAGGCTGCACCCTGCAAGGCATCTGCCGACACGTCGAGGACGTCCGGCAGAGCAGCGCGCACAGCAGTGGTGATAGAGTTCGCGCAGCTGGCACACGTCATTCCCGACACGGCAAACACTGCGCGCACGGCATTGCTTTGTGCACACTCCGAGCAGATCGCGGCATGCACCTGTGCCCTCTCCGCCTCGTCCACGGGCGTGGTGGACGGAGATTCGGGTGTGCCTTCCGGGCCAACATTGGCGTCAATTCCCGGCACCGCGTCGGTCGACTGGGCCGGCGAGTGGCTCGAATTGGACGCCCACCACGACTTAATCCACTTGGGAAGGTTGCGCTTCACCGGCACGAACCGAACATCGAATCCTCGGGCATGAAGGGTTCTGGCCGCGGCAGCGACGTCGAACTCCCGCGGGGTGTCGATCTGCACGATTTCACGGTCATGCAGGAATTCCACTACTGCTTCTGGATCCTGCTCGTGCAAAACATCCGTGATATCCTGCTCGCACGACCCACAATGTATGTTCTCGACCACAAATGAGTACCGCATGTGTAGGGTTGCGGGGCTGCAGGGCCTTTAAGATACATGTGCAAAATGCCGCACCGAGTCACGCCACACCGGCCCGTGGCATTGTGCTTGGCATCGATAGATATTTACAGCATGATCGTTGCAGGGTGCAGCCAATGGGCCGGTGTCTGACTAGCTGCAACACTCCAGAGAGTCTGGGCCGCTTAGTGGCATAGAAAGGCTCTGCAGGACCAACTGCTCAGAAGCTTAGAAATGCACCAGGAAAGACCGTCTTGAACGCTACTGGGAGCCCAGAACAAGCACGTGGGAGTGTGCAGTCCAGTGCTGCGCGTGCACCCCAGTATAGTCCACGACAGTCCACTACAGCCCAAAATCACGGTCCGCAGGGCCTAAAATCCCTCAATTGCCATTATATAATGTGCAGCGACGGCTGCTGCGTGAATTGGTGTTCTCCTCGAGAAAAGCATGTGCGAACCACACGGGCCGTCGCAGGGCAGGGAACTGCCCCAATAAGAGGTGGCCAACCACGTTCCACACCAAAACCACATTCTCTCCAAGCCATGTCCGTTCCCGCTTTCAAAGACATCTCCAAGAAGTCCAACGACGTCCTCTCGAAGGATTTCTTCCACCTCGCGCCCCTGAACCTCGAGGTGCAGACGCTGGCGCCCAACGGCGTGTCGTTCGCCGTCGAAGGCAAGAGTAACCAGAAGGACAACACCCTCGCTGGCAAGCTCGAGGCCCGTTACGCCGACCGCGCCACCGGTGTCACTCTCACCCAGGGCTGGCTCACCTCGAACGTCCTGAACACCAAGGTGCAGGTCTCTGACGCCTTCACGCCTGGTCTTGACGGCAGCGTCGACACCACCTTCCTCCCTGCCACCGGTGCCAAGACTGCCAAGCTCAGCCTCAACTTCAAGCACCCTGGCGTCAACGCCAACGTTGTTGCCGACGTGTTCAAGTCTGCCTTCACCGGTAACGTTGTTGTCGGCCAGAAGGGCTTCCTCACTGGTGGTGAGTTCGGCTACGACATCCGCAAGGGTGCCTTGACCCGCTACACCGCGCAGGTCGGCTACTCGGCCCCCACCTACGGCGCTGCCATTGCTGCCTCCAACGGCTTCTCGCTCTACACCGCCTCCATCTACCACCGCGTCGACGTGGCCACTGAGATCGGTGCCCGAGCCACCTGGGACTCCGCTCCCCCGACTGCCGGCAAGGTCGGTCTGGAGGCTGCCGTCAAGCACGCCCTCGACGCCTCCGCTTTCGTCAAGGCCAAGCTCAACAACCAGGGCGTTGCCAGCCTCAGCTACACCCAGGCCCTTCGTCCCGGTGTCACTTTGGGCGTCGGCATGGAGGCCAACATCCAGAAGCTCAACGAGGCCTCGCACAAGGTTGGCCTTTCGCTTAAGTTTGCTGCTTAAGCCTGCCATCGGATACGGACCGGCTCTTTCTCAGCCGGTGTAGAGTAGCTTAATCCTATAGAGTGTGTATATACAAGCATCCACATGCCACATGCGGGTGCGTGATGCACTGACGTGCGTTCCATGCAGGTTCAGCGGGACGTTCATGCGGACGTTCGTGCGGACGTTCATGCGTTCGATGCAAGATTAATGTAGGAAGTTCGGTGGACGTTCGGTGGACGTTCGGTGGGCGTTCGGTGGACGTTCGGTGGGCGTTCGGTGGACGTTCGGTGGGCGTTCAGTGTAAGATGTCTGCAGGACGTGTAGGATAGCCAATGTAGGTTCAGCATGGGATTAGTTCAAAGTGGCATGTGCAATACAAGAGTTCATGCAGTAGGTTCAATGTAGACTTTCAATGACGTTCGATGGATGTTCGATGGATGTTCAATAGACATTCGGTGTAAGATGTTCACGCGGGACTTTCAGTCTAGGATGGTCAATGTAGACTTTTAATGGACGCTCAGTGTGACGTCCAATCATCCATGTGGAATTCCAATGGAGGTTCAGCGTGGAATTTCAGGAAGTAGACGTTCAATAGGCGTTCAATGGACGCTCAGTGTAGGGCGCTTAGTGTAGAAGTTCAATAGACATTCATGTAGGGTGTCCAATTGAGGTTCAGTGTGTAATGTCCAATATAGGAAGTAGATGTTCAGAGTATGATCTCCAATGTAGGCCATGCATTCGATGCAAGATGTTCAATGTGAAGTTCAGCGTAGACGCTCAATGGATGCTCAGTGTAGGACGTTCAGTGTTGACGTTCAATGCAAGACTTTCATGTGGGACTTTCAATGCAGGAGGACAATCCAAGACGTTCTTACATCCTATGTAGGACGCTCAACGTTGATCTATTATAGAAAGCACAATGCTGAACACAGCAGCATGTTCAATGCAACATGCTCAGTTTAAGATGTTCGTTGGTAGGTCAATGGAGACGATTTATGGACGCTCAGTGTAGACGTTTAATCATCCATGTGGAATTCCAATAGAGGTTCAGCGAGGAATTTCACGAAGTAGACGTTCAATGGACGCTCAGAGTAGGCCGTTCAGTATAGATGTTCAGTGCAAGACTTTCATGTGGGACTTTCAGGCAGATCGTTCCATATAGGACTTCCAATGTAAAGATCAATTCAAGACGGTCATGCGTTCATGTAGCAATGGGTTCATTCAGTGCAGCACAGTGCCCATGCTAATGCTGATCGCACAATTCACGTATGCTCAGATCGAATAGCAAAACGGTACCATGCATGGAACTTGCGGGACAAACCAGTGAGGGTTGAATCATAAATCGTTATCTATAGTCTATCATCTATTCTATCAGCCATCATTCGTTCACCTTAAAATAAGATACAGCAAGCCCATTCCTGCGGATAAAGCGCCCACGGCCCTAGCAGCAAATACAATTCCATTCGAGTGCGGATTGTCGGGCTTCTCATGCTTCGTGTGCTCCTCCGGTGCCCTCATTCTGTTGGCATAGCGGCGGTAACGCTCGTAGCGGGCATGGCTCTCCGCGTGCCGATTGAAGTCAAAATGAGGCACCGATCCCGTTTGCTGCGGCCTCAGTGGATCCAACGTTGGGCTTTTGCGAGACTTGTGGGCATGTGCTGCATTGTAGCTGTAGGAGCTGGCACCCGGACGCCGGTGCTGCATGGTATGCGCATAGTTGGACGATTGCTCCCAGCTTCGGCCCGAATGGTACCCTTGGGGTCGCCTGACCGCCGTTCCTAGCTGTGCATCGAACTTTTTTCGCTCCGAATCGTCCGAGAGCACTGTGTACGCAGCAGTAATCTGCTGGTACCGCTCTGGATCAGCGTCTTTGTTGCGATCAGGGTGGAACTTTTTGGAAAGCTCGAAAAAACGCTGCTTTATGTCGTTTGGAGATGCGGAAACATTGATTCCCAGTACTTCGTAGTGGTTCTGCATGCGATTAGCTGCAGACGAGCTGAACTTCCGCATCTTGTACATATTAATTAGGATGTGTAAGCCACAATCGTTTAATACCACCGATTCAAGAGGACTAACAATGTGGAAATGGGGAGTCCAGAAAGGTATAGCAATAGGTAAAATTTGCTGGTAGAGCAGAATTTATTGTTGCTCTGAACTCGGCAATTGGAGGTGGCCAATCCACTGCGTGACGCCAGAACTGGGCCGTGGTCCTAAGCGGTCAATATATGTAGCACTCAAGGCGTGAAAAATGCCTCGAAACTCCCTATATTTGGCAATATTTATATTTGTAAGTTATACATCTTACGGATTTCGTACTGCTTGTGTCGCCAGCAGCGGGTGCGCCACCTTACCCATGGACGGTGACCTCGACACGGAACTGAATCATTTAAGCGAGGATCTCCAGGCCGAGCTCGAGGAAGCTAGTGAATCCAGTGACATTGAGGTAATTGAAATCAGGGAGGATGAGGATGAAAGCCCGCTGAGTTCCCAGCCTGGCACAAGTTCTGACCCACCTCCCCCAATAAGTGCTAAGCCCACGGGACTGAGCCGGTTCAAGAGTATGCGGTGTCCAATCTGCTTGGAAACACCACAGATAGTGGCTGTAGCCCCCTGCGGGCATCCGTACTGCCACGAATGTATATTTACCGCCCTCAGCTCTATGAGCCACGCCAATCGCAAGGAGGGTCGCTGCAGTTTATGCAGGAAGCAAGTGAGGTACGACCAAGTTATTTACATGGAGATCAAAGTGGGAGATAAGCGGACACTCGAGCCTCCGACCAAGCGCCACAAGAGCACCGACTAGTGCTCACACAAAAGTACCTGGATCAGCTGCACCTCCAGTGATGTCGCAGCTCCAGATCACGCCAACCGCCAATTTAGACCGCTAATAGCAGTGCACACTACCCGGGTATTCATGCAGACTGCATACGGTGACACAGGTATAGTCACAGATAGAACGCAACATACAGACAGTTAGATTGTAGACAACAGTTAGATACAAGGAGTATAGAGTATATAGGTATGTGTATAAGTAGGTGTACACGGTGTACAGGTGGTGGCTAGAGGTAGACAGTAATACAAGTATCGTAGCACAAGTATCGCAGCACAGGTGACTGTTTACAGGTGACAGTTACAGGTGACAGTCACAGGAAGACAGTCACAGGAAGACAGTCACAGGAAGACAGTCACAGGAAGACAGTCACAGGAAGACAGTCACAGGAAGACAGTCACAGGAAGACATAACGTTGGACAGTTATATAACAACTGGAGAAGGCATTGGGCAGTCTACACCACGAATTCGCATGCGATTTTAGTTTTCTATTCTATTTATGGCGAATCAGTCGATTCATCCTTCTATGTACATCTAGTAGTTAGACGCGGCACCAAGACACGACTTGAGCTGGTCCATGTACCACTGGCACACGCGCATATCGCCGTTGTTCTGGTCCATGCATTGGGTGAGGTTACGGGCGTCGAACTCGCACTGCGAAGACTGCTGCTGCTGAAGAGGCTGCTGCTGTTGCTGCACCTGGGCCTGGTCAACGGCCTGGGGCTGTGCAGAGGAGCCGCCACCGAAAAGCGACGACACACCGTTAGCCAGAGTGTGACCAACTGTGGAACCGACGGCAACACCGGCAGCAGTACTGGCCATTTGGCCGAAGAGACCGGGCTGGCGCTGGGCCACCTGGGGCTGAACCTGAGGCTGCACAGGTGCATGCTGCTGGGGAGCAGCCATGGTGTGCGCAGAACGGGTCTGCTGGCGAGGAGCGGGAGCTGATGAACGTCCACGAGAGCGAGGCATTGTGTTGAGTGTGGCGATCGGGTGAAGGTTTATATATATATATCCACGACATACGCCCAATACCCCTACCACCTTAGGCATCGGGAATGCATACCAGAAAAATCTAGAATAAGGCACAAATGAGGAAAGTAGGCCGTTTTATTATATGAACAGGTGTAGAATCGTATGGGCACCAATGGTGAATGCTGGCTATATGGGGGGTGAATATAGATGGGTAGGGTGATATGTCTAGATAAATATGAGTGGATTGGGTGGATAAATAAGGGTAATGGAACAATGGCTATAAGTGCAGATAGTAAATCGTGCTAGAATAGTGCAGGATAACGGATGCGAATATGTGTGACATGTGTTATTAGTCGTAGAATATGGGTAGGCACCATAGTTGGTAAAACGGTGGTGGATTTTGGGTTTGAGTGGCAGAATGGGTAATATTAGTGAAATGGTGGAATAGGTCAAAACGTGGAATTGGGTGAACAGACATGGAATAAATATGTAGCTAGTATGTGTGATAGTGATATACGGTGAGTAGTATATAACCGTAGACAAATAATATTTAACAGGTAAATGATGCGCTAATAATGATCAAGAGTGAGTGATGAAATAACATGGATAACCAGGACCGTTGAGCTTTGGAAAGGGTGACATTGGGAATCGAAACGAGCCAACGGTGCGCCAAACATGGTCAAGCGGACCAATGGTGTGCCAAATATAGTCAAACATGGCCAAACAGTCCAATGGTGCGTCAAACATGCTCAAAAATGGTCAAACATGGTCGAACAGTGATACATACAGTGATAAATAGAGAGAACAACGTAGACAGTATTAGAGATTATGCTAATAATGCGAATATGATAGATAGTGAAAACTGCATCATACATGGGTACAGGGGTTCATGGGGAGATATAGTGATACGTTCAGCAGACATGTGCACGACATACATAGCAATGGTTAGATATATGTGAATAATTGATAAGTAACATGGGCATGAATGGCAGCAAAGCTATCAAGTGGGAAATTGATGTATGTATAGAACATGGCAAAATACGTAGTGCAAAGGGAGATAGGAAGAAAGTTTTCCGAGAGGACGAAGAATTACCGAGGCTCACGGACCAATGAGCGACACATTCAACCCCCATCCATCGTATCTCCACTCGAAACCACCGCAACTTGAGATTGGGAGTTTATTAATCTCCAACTAGGCATGATTAGTAGTTACCGGTAGCCTTCCTGGGATTGCTTAGTGAACATTACGTATCGGTTACCTAAAGTAAGATGCCGTTGGTTCCTTGCTTAGTGAATATTACGCATAGACTGCCTAATGTGAGCTAACCGTTGGTTCCTTGCTTAGTGAATATTACGTATGAGCTCCACGTGAAATTATTTCAGCACACTATATATAAACCCATCTTTCTCGGCCATGTAAGTAGATAAAATTGATAGTAGATATGCCTGGATTGTTCGATCCCATTACCATTGGCTCCATTGAAGCTAAGAACCGCGTTCTCATGGCCCCGCTCACTCGGGCCCGGGCCACTAAGGAAGGTGTTCCTACCGAAATGATGATTGAGTACTACGAGAAGCGTGCTTCCGCCGGCTTGATCATCGGCGAGGCCACTGGTATTAGTCGAGCTGGCCTTGGCTGGTGCTATGCCCCTGGCATCTACAACCAGGAGCAGGTCGATCACTGGAAGCCCGTCGTCAAGGCTGTCCACGACAAGGGCGGCAAGATCATTTGCCAATTGTGGCACATGGGCCGTGCTTCTCACTCCAATGTGATCGGACAGCAGCCTCTGTCTGCTTCTGCTACCACCTATCCCACCAAGGTTCACACCTACATTGGCAAGATCGATCCTGAGCAGGCTCATGCATTGACCAAGGACGAGATCAAGCAGACCGTCAAGGATTACGCCAATGCTACGCGCAACGCCTTGGAGGCTGGATTCGATGGTGTGCAGATCCATGCTGCCAACGGATACCTCATTGACCAGTTCTTGCGTGACTCCACCAACTTCCGCACTGATGAGTACGGAGGAAGCATTGAGAACCGCCTGAGACTGCTTGATGAGGTCGTGGCTGCTGTGATTGAGGTCGCTGGTACTGACCGTGTGTCTGTCCGTCTGTCGCCCAACGGTGACAGCCAGGGTGCGATCGACAGCAACCACATTGAGCTCTTCAAGACTGCTGCTGCCCACATGCAGAAGCAGAACATCTCTATGTTGGAGCTGCGTGAGGTCAGCAACACTGCGACCTTCTGGGCTCCCACCGACCAGCCCAAGGCCCACAACGAGATCCGTGAGGTGTTCAAGAACGTGCTTGTTCTGAACCAGGAATACAGCAAGGAGGAGGCCGACAAGACCATCCAGTCGGGCCTTGCGGATGCCATCAGCTTCGGCCGTGACTACATCGGCAACCCCGACTTGGTTGAGAAGTTCAAGAAGAACCTGCCGCTCCTTCAGATCAGTGACCAGACCCAGTGGTGGTACTCCCAGAGCCGTGAAGGCTACTTGGACTTCTAGATTCTAGAGTAGCTCTTGTATATAGCAATTTATGATCATACCGATTGTAAAGATAGTATGTATTGCAGTAGGTATGTATTACAGTAAGCATGATATTACAGTATATTACAGTATATTACAGTATATTACAGTATAAGCATGATATTACGGTATATTACAGTATAGGGATTACAGTATAGTATATATTACAGTATAGGCATTACGGTATAGTATATATTACAGTATAGCATACAGTATAAGCATTTTAGTATAGGCATGTATTACAGATGCATGGTATTACAGTATAAGCATGATATCACAGTATAGTATATATCACAGTATAGCATACAGTATACGCATGATCTGTGTTATTTTATAGACATGGCAGTACAGTATACTTATGTATTACCGTATGCATGGCATTACAGTATAGGCATCCATTGAATTGACGTGAATTATGAATATCGTGAAGTGAGTATGCAAGTATACTGTATAAGCACGGTATTACAGTATAGGCATCCAACTGCATGACATACTAAGCAAGAACTATAATGATCGTACAGGAGCGTGGTATATGTTATTTGTTGCACCTATTTATGTGGACACACGAAACGCTATAGTCCGTCCCAGAGGTGTGGGTTGGGTTTGTAGACCAATTAGAAGGCACTCAATACTACACACCATGCAGAGGGCACTTCGATACGTACGCCGTTGCGCTTCTCCCTACGCGGTGCGGCTGCAGCACACTTCGGCAACCGCAGCCGCAGCCGCCGCGAAGGCTCGCAAGGCCCAGGAAATCCCCTCTGGTCTGAGCATGCCGATAGGGCAGCCCCTGGATGAGGACTTCGGCCGCAGCACGATTACTGAAGACTTAGCATTGCGGGACGAGAAAGAGCCCGGCGAAAGCAAAATCCGACACTTCACAATCAACTTCGGTCCCCAGCACCCGGCCGCTCACGGTGTGCTGCGTCTAATTCTGGAGCTGAACGGCGAGGAGATCGTCCGCTCAGATCCCCACATCGGGCTGCTCCACCGCGGCACCGAGAAGCTGTGCGAGTATAAAACGTACAACCAGGCCCTGCCGTACATGGATCGTTTGGACTACTGTTCGATGACCGTCAACGAGAGCGTGTTTGCGCTGGCTGCTGAAAAGCTGCTTAACATCGAGGTTCCTCTCCGGGCTCAGTACATCCGCACGCTCTACGGCGAGCTCACGCGTATCTCGAACCATCTGATGAGTGTTTTGTCCCACGCCATGGACGTGGGTGCCCTGACGCCCTTCTTGTGGGGCATGGAGGAGCGTGAGCGGATCATGGAGTTCTACGAGCGCGTGGCCGGTGCCCGCATGCACGTTGCCTACGTTCGTCCCGGTGGTGTGTCTCGCGACCTCCCGGCCGGCCTGCTCGACGACATCTACCGCTGGGCCACCCAGTTTGGTGACCGTATTGACGAGGTGGAGGAGATGCTTACCGACAACCGCATGTGGAAGCTGCGTACCGTGGACATTGGCACCGTAGGCGCTGAGGAGGCCTTGAACTACGGCCTGACCGGTGTGATGCTGCGTGGCTCGGGTGTGCCGTACGACATCCGCAAGTCGCAGCCGTACGACGCGTACGACAAGGTCGACTTCGATATTGCCGTGGGCACCCGCGGCGACTGCTATGACCGTTATTTGGTGCGTATGGCCGAGTTCCGCCAGAGTCTGCGCATCGTGGAGCAGTGCTGCAACCAGATGCCCGACGGCCCCCACAAGGTGGAGGACTGGAAGATCAACCCGCCGCCCCGCGCAAACATGAAGGAGAACATGGAGAGCTTGATCCACCACTTCCTCTACTACACCAAGGGTGTGGCTGTGCCGCCTGGTGAGACCTATACCGCCGTGGAGGCCCCGAAGGGTGAGATGGGTGTATATATGGTCAGCGATGGCAGCGAGCGGCCTTACCGTGTGCATATCCGTGCCCCAGGCTTCACCAACTTGGGTGCGCTCGACCAGATCGCCCGAAACCACTTCCTGCCGGACCTGGTTGCCATCATTGGTACCATGGACCTGGTGTTCGGAGAGGTGGATCGCTAGATAGACATACAACTAAATAAAGTGAACACTAGAAGTTATGCCGGGTATGCACATGCAGTAGTGACAATGCACTTTGATTTGACATGCAGTAATGGCAATGCACGATGTTATTGAACAGTGAGACCAGGAGGTCATGGCACTACTGCAATTGACACTATTGATGATGCACTAGATCATTGACATGCAGTAATGACAAGGAATGGGACACTATGATGTTATTGCACCACTGATGTTGTATTAGCATGCAGTAATGACAATAAATGGGACACTATGATGTTATTGCACTATTGGTGTTGTACTAGCATGCAGTAATGGCAATGCACTGAGACACTATGATGTCATTGAACAGTGAAGCTACAGTGAAGACATTGCATTATTTGTTGATGCTGCACTAGATCATGAATGGGACACTATGATGATATTGCACTACTGGTGTTGTACTAGCATGCAGTAATGACAATGTACTGTTGATGTTATTGAACAATGAGACCACAGGAGGACATGGCACTACTGCAATTGACACTATTGATGATGCACTAGATCATTGACATGCAGTAATGACAAGGAATGGGACACTATGATGTTATTGCACCACAGATGTTGTATTAGCATGCAGTAATGACAATAAATGGGACACTATGATGTTATTGCACTATTGGTGTTGTACTAGCATGCAGTAATGGCAATGCACTGAGACACTATGATGTCATTGAACAGTGAAGCTACAGTGAAGACATTGCATTATTTGTTGATGCTGCACTAGATCATGAATGGGACACTATGATGATATTGCACTACTGGTGTTGTACTAGCATGCAGTAATGACAATGTACTGTTGATGTTATTGAACAATGAGACCACAGGAGGACATGGCACTACTGCAATTGACACTATTGATGATGCACTAGATCATTGACATGCAGTAATGACAAGGAATGGGACACTATGATGTTATTGCACTATTGGTGCTGTACTAGCATGCAGTAATGGCAATGAATGGGACACTATGATGTTATTGCACTACTGATAGCATGCAGTAATGGCATGCACTGGGACACTATTGATGTCATTGAACAGTGAAGCTACAGTGAAGACATTGCACTATTTGTTGATGCTGCACTAGGTCATTTGAAATGCAGTAAATGTAATGGGAACGATCGTATGTTATTGTGCTATATAATTGGCATTGCGAGTGTGTGAGCATTGCACTATTGATGTAGTTGACACTATGTCGGTGCACTAGGAGTAGACGTGCAGTATAAAGTAATTGGTATGACTGCACTATTAATGCCATTGCACTACTGCACTGTTAATGCTGCTGCACTGTTAATGCTACTGCACTATTAATGTCCTTGTTGAGCACATAAGCATACCACTATCTGATCAGATCATCCAGATAGGCGCTGGGAGGCCTGATTTTACGGGTCGGTTCCTGCCTGGAGAGCCTTCTCGGCTGGTCGTAGTACCCAGCTGGCAGCTGGGGTGCCAATTGTGCCGGCTGTGGCTGCTGCGCGGACCCGTGGAGCAACACCTCCGTAGTAGGACTGAAGAACTTGCCTTGGAGGTGAGCTTCGCGAGACTTGTCGGCCAGCGACTTGCTCTGCGGCTTGCTCTGTAGGCTGCCTCGGCGGAACTTCAGTGGGACGCCCACGGGGTGTGTTTCAGGCTCGTTGCTGGCGCTCTTTTCCTCGTTATAGTTCTCGACCGGATCCACAAACGGCCCGCCGTAAGTTGGTTCCAAGGCGGTAAACCGCGCCTCACTGCGCGCAGCCATGCTGTAGGCCAGCCACACCTCGTACGCTCGCCAGGCGAGAATAATCACTATGAAGCCCAGCAAAATACTACCCACGGCAATGAACAGCGTGCCTTCCGGCAAGCTGGTTTTCTTAATAAACGGGTTCCCGCTGGGGTCTGGAATGGTTGCCGTGAATGCCATTGTCGACAGGGGTAAGGTGAACCACCAGTGAACCACCAGCACTTCCCTACACACGCACCACATAAAAGCAGGCACACCAGGCACAGCGGCAAGCAGCACAGACAGGCACATCTGGCACGCATTCCAGAGCTGCACATTGGACACACCAGATAATCATATCGCCACGGTCTGCCTGCGATATCGTACGTGGTAGTCCCCACGCCAACACAGACTATCTGCATAGGCACAGGCGTGAATGCTACCAGATGAGGAGCTAGAGAAACTGGATGCGGTGGCCGAGCAGCGGGCACTTGAGTACCCCGAGACGGAATCCGAACACAGCAGCGAGTCCAGCGAAGATGACCCAATTCTCGCAAACGCAGCAGCAGTAGGCCCACGAGCTAAAAGACAGCGCAGGCAGAACAACGAAGAGGTTGACGCGCTGAACTCGGCGAGCTGGCAAGACATGGAAGAGGAGCGGGTGTTTCTGTCCAACACCCACCGCAAAACACTCAACAGCCTCATCAGCAGGCTGGAATACTCCGCTGAGGATGGAGATGACGTGGATCTACTTACGGAGAGAGTCGTGACCAGCTCGGGCCATCTGAAAGCACTAAATCCACGGCGTGACCTCATGCTGGGCTACGAAGACGAGGAGGAAGAGGAAGAGGAAGAAGAAGAGGAAGAAGAGGAGTTCTTGTATGCTGTTTGCCAGCGCCCATTGACTAAACTGGGCAAGTGTATAGAGGATGTCCGCGGATGGATCGCGTAGTCACGGCATGTACTGTTTCTGCAGGGCTCTTTGATTACACTGTATTACGATGTAGTGCACTCTTCACCGCATTACGATGTAGTGTTACGTTACACTGATTTACTGTACGTGCTGTGTTGTTGCGCTATACTGCTTTACTGTTCACCGCTCACTGTACTACGATATGGTGTTGCATTGCACTGCCTCATTGTTCACTCATATCACGATATAGTGTTACGTTACACTGATTTACTGTACTACGATGTAGTGTGGCATTGCACTGCTTCACTGTATTACTATGTAGTGTTGCACTGCTCTACTCTACTGTTCATCATAATTCACTGTACGTGCTGTATTGTGCGTTATACTGTTTTACTGTTCACCGTTCACTGTATTACGATGTAGTGTTGCGTTGCACTGCTTCACTGTTCACCGTTCACTGTATTACGCTGTGATGTTGCGTTACACTTATTTCTGCTCACCGTTTACTGTATCACTCTGAAGTGTTGCACTATACGCTACTCTACTGTTCACGCTGTATTGTGCATTACACTCTGCTCTACTGTTCACCGTAGTTCACTGTTCACCGTAGTTCACTGTTCACCGTAGTTCACTGTTCACCGTAGTTCACTGTTCACCGTAGTTCACTGTTCACCGTAGTTCACTGTTCACCGTAGTTCACTGTTCACTCTTAGTGTGCTCTGCTTTACTACCATAGTCCACTAGTTACTGTATCATGCTGTTGCGTTACACAGTTCTTATTTTCCGTATTTAATTGATTCACTTCACTGAATTAAGGACTCTATTTAACTGCTACCCGTCACTGTATTACTCTGTAGTGTGCTCTGCTCTACTGTTCACTGTACTACGATGTAGTGTTGCATTGTGCTGATTTACTGTTCACCATCGTTCACTGTATCACTAGTGCGCTCTGCTCTACTGTCCACCGTTCACTGTATTACGCAGTGGTATTGCGTTACACTACTTTACTGTTTACCATTGTTCACTGTATCACTAGTGCGCTCTGCTCTACTGCCCACCGTTCACTGTATTACGCAGTGGTATTGCGTTACACTACTTTACTGTTCACCATTGTTCACTGTATCACTAGTGCGCTCTGCTCTACTGCCCACTGTTCACTGTATTACGCAGTGGTATTGCGTTACACTACTTTACTGTTCACCATCGTTCACTGTATCACTAGTGCGCTCTTGTTGCATTGTATTGTTCTACTGTTCGTTATTATCCGAATAGATCAAGGTATATATGCTGCTGTGTATGACTGCTCACCGCTACTGTGACTCTGGCTGTTTCACGTTCATCTAATATATGCGTTACTTGGTGGTATATAATATAATTCAGCGGTTTGTATTCACTTGCGTCCAGTGCATCGCGATCGCAACGCCAGGCCACCTTGCTCCGAATACGCAACCCTACTCAGATAAGTACAGCAAAGATCACGGTTTAACTGCGTGGGTGCACACCCACGATCAATTACCCAGTGGTACGCCATATTGGGCAAGGCGTTTAATACAGCGCGCCGCAGACGGCCGGGGTGCTATCTGCTTCGGAGCAGGCCCCACTGCGGTGTGGAAGAGTCATGGGCTAGGAAACCTCGTGACCCTAGCTTTTGAGTGAGAGTGAAAAATTCTGCATCACTTTCCACAACGACATATCGATGTCCACTACCACCCCGAACTTCTTTGGTGTTCTGGGCGAGGACGCCAGCGCTTCTGGCGCGGTCCACCTCAACGCCATCCCCAAGACTGTTGAGAGCACCTCGTCCCGCAAGACTGACGTGAACCCCAAGGCCGACCCCAGCAAGGCTCGCAAGCGTGCTCCTGGCGCTCCCTCCAACGACAAGATCCTCAAGGAGAGCAAGGACGCTGGCCGTGCCAACAACCGCCGTGTTCCCGTCAAGGAGGGCCCTACCTCGCACCATAGCCGTCGCGCTGAGCGTAGCGACCGTATCCCTCGTTCCGGCAAGCGCGACACCGCTCGCCGTGAGCGTGCTGGCTGGGGCGACGAAAACACTGAGCCTGCTGACCAGGCTGCCGGTGCCGAGATCGCCCACGAGGACCAGGCCCACGACGGTGAGGAGGACGTCAACGCTGCCAACGCTGGCGCCACCCCTGAGGAGCGCAAGCTCACCCTGGAGGAGTTCCAGCAGCTCCAGCGCGAGCAGAGTGCTGGCTTGAACACCCGTGGCAGCACCAGTGCTCCCAAGTCCGCCTCCTCTCCTGCCCCCGTCCCCACCGCTTCTGTCCCTGAGCCCCGCAAGAAGCAGACCACCAAGGCCCGCAAGGAGGTCGAGACTCTGTCCCTCGATAGCTCTTTCCTCCCCCCGTTGCAGCAGCAAGCTAACGGAGTTGTGGACCTTTCTGCCCGCCGCAGCACCCCCGAGCGCCGTGACCGTAAACCTGCCGGCAAGCCCGAGCCCCGTGGCCGCAAGCCCCAGGGCAGGTCTCGCGATGGAAAGTCCAAGGACAGCAAGCCCAAGGACTCCAAGGACAAGGACAGCAAGCCCCGCAGCAAGCCTGCTGGCAAGCGTGCCGCTGGCCCTGCCATCAACCTTGCCAACCTCCCTAAGCTCAACTAGACTCAGGTCTTAATGACGGTACGTATTATATAGCCGTGCAGCATCACATAGATCTGCTATGTGAAGATCGAGACTAGACATTTCCGCGGGACCCGGTGCTGCGAGCACTGGTGGCATTTCCTTATGTATGAACACTTTTGTAGGTATTGTTCATCGTTGGTGCTGAGCATTTGTTCATTCCGGCTGTTGCGGCGTTGAACATTTGTGGGTATTGTCCATTCAGGTACGGTGCTACAGGTTGCCGTTGTGCAGACGCACTTGTCCAGTTTCTGGGTGATAGCTACCGTGTGGATGCTCTATCCACAATCGTCAAAAGCTGACAAGATATCAAGATATGCTGCATACCACTCGCATCGCAAGGATGGTCGACACAATGAGATCGGCGGATCACGCTCTGTACATATAATATGGAATAATCGATCGGCCGTGCAGGCTCAGTACATACATCAATATGGAATAATCGATCGGCCGTGCAGGCTCAGTACATACATAAATATGGAATAATCGATCGGCCGAACAGGCTCATGAAGAGGCCTTAACATACCACATTAAGGACATGGGTGCTGTCGAATAGGCGGGTACTGTCGAATATGCGCATGGGCACTGTCGAGGAGTGTGCACGGGCAGAAGTACAGAAAGAGAATGTACAGCACATAGTACAGCACGTAGCAATTCACGACTATAGTGAAGCTTCGCTATGTAATTACTGGGATACTAATGTAGAACTGGCTGTCATGGTATTGTCTGTAGATCGCTGTACACAGCCACAATGTATCACAATGAATCACAATGTATCACAATGTACCACCATGTACAGCTGCGATGTACCACAATATACAGCTGCGATGTACCATAATATATAAACATTACATCAAAGTTTCATATTTCAGCAATTCGTACTGTCCAGTTACACTACTAAGGTCTCAATTCTATGTAAGTAGCAACTTTACTATTTCGTGCTCTGGGGAGTAAAAGTTTGCACGAGTACCAAAAACAAGTAAATGCATCGGGAATAGCTTCTGATCTATTCCAACTGGTACGCTAACCACAACGGTTGCGGCGGTTTAGGACGAACGATATCACGTACCCGGCCGCATCGCTCGTTCACCACTCTTTCCATTTTGGGTAAAGCTATTTTGACAAAATCAATATATGGAATTATTTGTGTTATGACATCAGGGGTGTGAGCACTGCAATAATTGCATGCTGGTGTGAATGGGATGCTAAATGTATTAGTTTGATTTCAGTTGGACCAGTGCAGCAATGGCATCCTGCTCCCGTGGGCTTGTCTGGCGCAGCCGGGCCGGCCCAATCGACTGCCAG
Source organism: Starmerella bombi (assembly GCA_030579915.1). Classification (NCBI taxonomy): domain Eukaryota; kingdom Fungi; phylum Ascomycota; class Dipodascomycetes; order Dipodascales; family Trichomonascaceae; genus Starmerella; species Starmerella bombi. The sequence goes on from JAKTRX010000012.1 coordinate 43,263, forward strand.
TCCTCTTCGTCGGTGTTCTCGACCTCGGAATCGTCATCAAACTCACTCTCACTATCGCTGAACACCGCAGATCCATCAACCGGGCCCAGCGGAGGAGACAGCGGCAGCTTTGTATCAGGTAACTGCCGACTGATGCTCTGTCTGTGCGAAATACTGGCTGACCGCAGCACCGAGGCAGCACTGCCACCGAGCGACTCCTTGCGAGCATTAGCGTCACCGGCCACGGCCCAGCGGCCCCAGCCAACCTTCACAAACTCGGATTTCGGAGCATCCAGAACGGCAATTATTAGCCGCCTTTGCTTCGAGAGGCTCAGCTCGCCAAACCCAGGGATGGTGGCTGCGAGGTGTGAGGTGATGTGTCGAATAGGCAGGGGCCCTTGCGTGACCAACAACTTGCGAATCTTGTCGCTCGTGACTGCAGCAGCTGCTGCCACGGCCACAGGAGAGTGTGTGTTCAAGGGTTTGAGCGCTTCACTACTGCCATTACTCGTGAATGAGGGCTGTCGCGACTTAGTGCGGGGAACCACCGAAGAGCGCGATCGAGGCTTGGCAGGTTTGCCACTACCGTTAACGACTCCACCCGTAGTTGTCTCCGGGCTGGTGTTTTTCGCAGCGGGTGGCGGGGTCGTTACAGGGGATGTGGTGGCGGAATGTGGTTGACTGTTGTTAGAAGCCGGGCGCGTCCGTTCCTCGTCCATTGCAGCTATGAAACAGGTAATAGGGACGTAAAACGAATATAGATAGAGAGGGGGTCGCGAAATTTACGGCCTGAGATCGAAATTTCACTTTAAAATATGGTTTTGGGTGTCTATTGTTAGAAGGTGTAGAGGGTGGTATGTGTGTTTAGTGGATATGTATGTGGAGGTCGTGGCCGGGGGGTCCATGTGGGCTTGATGAGTGAGTGACGAATTTCACTTGTGCGTTTATGGGATACCTCGAACCCTGCTGCCTAACCCCCTATTTGTCCCGACGTAAAGTGGATGGGCACGGGCAACAACGTGGATGACACTGGGCTGCAGAGCAATCATCGGAATAGTCTATCGATTATTTGCATGACTATATAGATTTCGCAACCAGTTACCCTATGGGAACACATATTATATCGGCGCAAGGTGCCGCGCCGTGGCCATATTGATGCGACGGCCTGTTATTCCATCTGGACCTCTACGACGATTACGGGGAATTGTTAGATTTCAATGGGCCAACGTTAACTAAGATTACAACCTCAGGGAAGATTACGGTTATGAACATTGCAGGTCATTTGGCCTGCGTGCTTATTTGAGATTTACATTATGATTATGTCAAGTATAATTAGACGTTTGCGGAATAATGAAACTGTCACGCTCATTTAGTGCATGCGCGAATTAGTGGCTGATTAGTGACTGATTCTCCACGGCACATTTGGGAACTCGGGAATCCAGTAGGGCTGGGGAAGATCCGAAACCGCGATGCTAAACGATAATGATAAGTGGACGTACCACCGATAGATGGAAAAAACTCAGAGGGAAAAGTCACGAAAAATCACGAAAAAGTCACAGAGATACAGAAAAAGTCACAGAGATACAGACATAACAACCACCACTGCAGACACATAAGACGTTTAGTGAGGTAAATAATTATACTTTTTTTTATATATAAGCATTAAGATGCGATGCTGTTGCGACTATTTAGTAACCGAGAGCAGCAAGCTTCTGAGAGACCTCGGAGCTGGCCTCAGTAGCCTTGGCGGCAGCGATCTTCTTCTCAAGAGCAATCTTCTTGGCGTAGTAGGCGTGGCCCTTAGCCTTACGGCGGTCCTCAAGACGGGCAACGACATCCTGGTAGCGCCAGCCAACCTCGTGACTGAGACGGCCAACGGTGCAGTACTTGCGGCCGGGCTGGAGACGAAGGACGCGGAGAGCCTGGGGGACAACAACGCGCTTCTTGGTGTCGTAGGGAGCGGGGACACCCTCGAAGACCTTGAGGCTTTCAAGAGCAGCCTTGCCACGGGCGGTCTTGTGAGCAATCATACCACGGACAGCCTTGTAGAAGATGCGGCTGGGGGCACGGAAGTGGAAGGGACCCTTTCTGGGGTTGTAACGGGTCGACTTACGGAGGTAGGCCAAGTACTTCAGCTTGTTACGGAAGAACTCGCCGCTAATGTTGAGCTCCTCGGCACGGACAACGGTGATGCTCTGGCCATTAAGGATCTGCTTGGCAACAATAGATGCAAGACGACCAAGGAGGTGGCCCTTGGCGTCGATAACAATCTCCTTCTCAAAGGTGCTCATAGTTTCTTGTCAGGGCTTACAGCGCGATCAAGATTTCAAAGTTTAGACTGGGATGGGCTGCTCCCAGAATTCCCAACCCGTGCCGCAATTGTGAGTCGGTATTCCCGTGACAGACTTTCCACTCCCACCGACGCTCGTATATTAATAACAAGCCCTACTGGCAGCCCTAACACCCCGAATCACCCCGAATCTTCTAATACCGGTCAGGTGCCCGCTAGATGAGGCGTTCCCCTAACGCGCTCCTTAAGGTCCCAAAGGGCCCCGAAATGTCATAAGCAGGTCCCTGGCGGGTTCCCTAGCGGGTTCCCTAGCGGGTTCCCTAGTGGGTTCCCTAATGGGTTCCCTAACGGGTTCCCTAACAAACTCCCTCACAAATTCCCTAATAATTCCCTCAGTTCCCTAATCGGTAGCGTATTCCCTAACGGGCAGCATTGCGTGTCCGCGTGGTCTGCGTGCGTGACCAAAAAAACCGTGCGTGCACATAATCATATAGTATATTATTATATTCAGACTCTACTATTCTCCAAATTCTTCAATAATGGCAGGCTAGCAGACAGATCGGCACCCCCAGAATGCGGAGGGCTTGACTCTGGTCCAGAATTTTCATTAGCACCTATTTTAGTCGAGGCAGCATTATTAGGGGTCGACTCAAGGTTCATGTATTTCCACAGGGCGGGCGAGCTTTCTGGCGCGCCAACGTGGGTACTGTCCAGCTTGATCGCAGAGCCCAACTGGGGCACCATGCCCATATCATCGCGGCTCGATGCACTTAATGACTTCGCTGGCGTTTGGAGCTCTAGGCCATTGTGATGTGTTAGTTCGGGCTGCTCACGCCCGTTACTCTTCTCGGAGGTCTCCTCAGCCTCGGATTGTGTCTGGGTTTGCTGGTACTGGTAGCCGTGCTGGTGCTGGTGGTCTTGGTGCTGGTGGTCTGGCTGATGATGATCTTGGTGCTGGTGGCCGTGCTGGTGGCCGTGCTGGTGGTCGTGCGGGTGTTCGCGGTGCTGGTGGTCGTGCGGGTGGCTCTCTGGCTGCTTTTGGATGTTCTCTTTGTTCTGATCCTTACTCCTGGTAGGGCTCTCGGCAGGTTGTGGTGGCTGCTGGCTGGGATAAGGCATCATGGGAATCATAGGCTGGCCAGGCTGGCCAGGCTGACCAGGTTGTTGCGGGTAGTACGGCATACCGAACGCTTGCAAGTACTGGAACCCTTGCTGCACTGGGTATGAACTACCATCGGGGAACTGCATGGGAACAGGATACCCCGGCTGTTGTCCCGGAGGAAGATGCATGCTATTATACGGTGGGGCCATTTGTGGGGCAAATGACTGCTGTTGGCCGTGCTGTTGGCCGTGCTGGGACGGGGTCGCTTGCGACAGCGAGGCCTGCGGACCACGCTGTTGCATCACTTGTTCGTGTGCTTGCTGCATCTCCTTTATCTTTCGCTGCCTCTCGGCCTCCTCTCGCTGCTGCTGTTCGTACCTGTACATGTCCTCGGGCTTCACCACGCCCGGATCGACCACAGGTGGCATCATGGCCAAGCCCTTGGGGAATTTGGTTCCAGCAGCTGCTGCAGCTGCGGCCACTGCAGCAGGAGGCGGCGAGTCTTCATATGGCCGGCGGGGCAGGTAGGCCCCCCCTCGATACTGTTTTCCAGTGGTGGCTCGCCGGATGAGGTCGTCCTTGAACGCATCCACAATATGCCACTTCGATCCCTTGCCGGGCTCGTTTTCGCGGCGCGCCACCTTCTCGAACGCTTTATTCAATGAGAGGTTATGACGAATCGAGTTCTGCCATCCTGGCTTGGATCTGCGGTAGTAGGCGTAGTGGCTGGCGATCCACGCATATATGTCCGCCAAAGACATCATATGCTCGGGCGTAGAAAGAATGGCCTGCGAAATCATGGTGGCATACGAAAACGGCGGCTTGATATCCTTGCACTGGTCAGAACTGAGGTCGTAGTCGAACACTTGCGACGAGGGCACCTGCGGACGAGTGACCATTGTCACGCCCCGCGGGTAGGCTGAGGTCGACTCTGGCTTGCCATAACCTTCGAACCGGCTGCCGTACGGAAGGCCAGACTTGGAAGCGTCCCCGTTGGTCGGTGGGGTGGTGGTTCTTGGAGCCACGCTACCGTCCTCACTGCGTGCGCTGTCCTCGTTGTGGCCGAGGCCAGGCCCATGCTTTATGGCTCTTGCTGCATTCAAACGGTTCTGGTTGCACTCTTGGGCCTTCCGCACGAACTGTGCGGAAACGGCAGGCTCCCGATCCGGCAGAACAAACATCATCTGCACACCGCCTATATCCAGCACCTGGCCCGATTCTAATTCAGCAGTTCGATTGCACTTGATAAGTTCGCCATCTAACCTCAATCCATTGCGCCCGATGGTCACTATTTCCCAGGCCCGCGTCTGCAGGTTGTAGCGGATTACGGCGTGCCGACGAGAAACAACCTTGGACGGGGCCAGATCGATATCCACCGGCTCGTTTGGAGGGCCGGCATACCGTCCAATTACTAGCTCCAGCTTCTGAACGTAGAATGTCCAGTTGCGCCCGGCCAATTTGGCGTATGCCTGGACCTGTCGATCCGCTGTACGTACATTACTATGGAGCTTCGTAACCTCAGCACCGCACTCAGGCACAGTCAAATTGCAGATCACCAGATCGATATCGATTTCTTGGGTGGAAGAGCGCTTACTGCTATCTTCAGCTTGTTCAGATCCACCGTGAAGATGGGGGATGTATATGTCTAGAGAGGAGTTGAGTTTGTTGCCGCGCTCACCGTGACTATCTTTTGCGCGCTTCGCAACAGGGACCCCTGTATCCTGATCTACATCCGGGCCTCCTAGGCGCTTCTCAGACGCCATTCCAATGCTAATGTTTAGAAATGCGACAGGATGTAAACAAATAAATTTGGTGACTAATGCACATGTGGTGGTGGTGGGAAATCAATAACAACACCACACTTCGCTCCCAAGCCATTAGGCTCCCATCGCCCAATCTCTTCGCCCCACCACATCTCTTTCCTCCCAAGGTTTGGGAGGTACACACCACGCCACGCTACTCCACTCCGCGTCACACTCCGCGTCACACTCCACCCTAGGACCACCACGCCTAGAGCTTCCTAATTCCTGTACATTAGGCCCTTAAGATCGATACAAGCTCTTGTCGCTGATCTGACCCTGCGCGGAAGCTGAATATTAGACCGGGCTAAGTCCATAAAAATATACGCACCAGATCTATGCAGGTTTAAATCTGGGCAGTTCCATAAATCTATAATTCTCCAGCTAGATGATTTATATTGTAGCTTCAGCGTGTACATACATTACGTGTACACATTGCAGTTTAGTTTATTACAGAAGATTGAGCGCATTGAGGCCGCCACACCGCGTCCATCGCGTAAAAAGCTGTATACAGCGCGAATCAATACCTCTATCCTAGGAGGATAGTAAATGACTGCATATTAACTAAACAATGGTGCGTACAGCGCATTTGTGACTGCAGATTTTTTACCGCCCCTATTGAGCTAGCTTAAACCCTTGGCCTAAATAGACTTTTTTTGCTCAGTCCCTGCTAATACACACGGTGAAACTTACCAGGTCACGTATTAATAAATATAAAAAGCTACACGTATTAAAGGGTAGAAGGCAAATAATGTATATCCGAAATATCCTGGAATATTATTAAAAAGATATATTTTAAATAATTATATGCATGGAGATTCAGAGCGTCTTGAAAAAAAAGATCTGCATTTTACCATCGTATAATTACCCAATGCATTTGAATTCAATTGTTGCACAAAAAAAGTATCATTAACGGATGTAGGGTTAATTAAATTTCATGAAGGGTACGGGTGGGGTCCGCTTGCTCGTGCTTATCAGAGAGGGGAGAGGACGTGTGATTAACCCCTATTGTTGAGGAGGTCGGCAGGCCCCTAAAACAATAATATTAATGAATACCCCTGCAAAAAGCACACATTTCTGTATCTTATTTTTTTATATAGTAGTGTATCTATCTGTATCGTAAAGAAATCGCGGCCACACCTCGGGTTTGATGATGCCCACACTCTCACTTCCTCTCTATGTAGGCTGGGCGCAGGTAAGTGAGGAAGCGCATACGTGTAATTGGACTAACCCAAACAGAATTCAATTTACCGTACCCTGTCGATTGCAGCTTTTTACACTCCAATGGCTGTAAAACTTGTACATTGGGGGGCCTTAGGGCTTAACATGCATATACGGATGACGTAAGTCGTAAAATTTTTCTTACATTTTTTTCACTCCCAACCGATGAAAAAATAATATATAAGCCGTGCCTCCCGCCTTCAACCAACTCCCACGAAACTTTTTTTGACTATAGAAAATGGGCAAGGATAAGACTCATATTAACATTGTTGTTATCGGCCACGTCGATGCTGGTAAGTCTACCACCACTGGTCACCTCATCTTCAAGTGCGGTGGTATCGACAAGCGTACCATCGAGAAGTTTGAGAAGGAGGCTGAGGAGCTCGGTAAGGGTTCCTTCAAGTACGCCTGGGTTCTTGACAAGCTGAAGTCCGAGCGTGAGCGTGGTATCACCATCGACATTGCCCTCTGGAAGTTCGAGACTCCCAAGTACAACGTCACCGTTATCGATGCCCCCGGTCACCGTGATTTCATCAAGAACATGATCACCGGTACCTCGCAGGCTGACTGCGCTATCTTGGTCATTGCTTCCGGTCAGGGTGAGTTCGAGGCTGGTATCTCCAAGGATGGCCAGACCCGTGAGCACGCTCTTCTTGCCTTCACCCTCGGTGTCCGCCAGATGATCGTTGCCATCAACAAGATGGACTCCGTTAAGTGGTCTGAGGCCCGTTACGAGGAGATCGTCAAGGAGGTTTCCAACTTCATCAAGAAGGTTGGTTTCAACCCCAAGGAGGTCCCCTTCGTCCCCATCTCCGGCTGGAACGGCGACAACATGCTCGAGCCCTCCACCAACTGCGCTTGGTACAAGGGCTGGACCAAGGAGTCCAAGCAGGGTTCGTACAAGGGTAAGACCCTTATCGAGGCCATTGACGCCATCGAGCCCCCTGCCCGTCCCACCGAGAAGCCCCTCCGTCTTCCCCTCCAGGACGTCTACAAGATCGGTGGTATCGGTACTGTGCCCGTCGGTCGTGTCGAGACCGGTGTCATCAAGGCCGGTATGGTCGTCACCTTCGCTCCTGCTGGCGTGACCACTGAGGTCAAGTCCGTTGAGATGCACCACGAGGTTATCGCCGAGGGTCTCCCCGGTGACAACGTTGGTTTCAACGTCAAGAACGTCTCTGTTAAGGACATTCGTCGTGGTAACGTCTGCGGTGACTCCAAGAACGACCCTCCTCAGGGCTGCTCTTCCTTCACTGCCCAGGTTATCATCTTCAACCACCCTGGTCAGATCGCCGCTGGTTACACTCCTGTCCTTGACTGCCACACGGCCCACATTGCCTGCAAGTTCGCTGAGCTTCAGACCAAGATTGACCGCCGTACTGGTAAGACTGTTGAGGAGTCTCCCAAGTTCATCAAGGCTGGTGATGCTGCCATCGTTAAGATGATTCCTTCCAAGCCTATGTGCGTTGAGGCCTTCACCGAGTACCCCCCTCTCGGCCGTTTCGCCGTCCGTGACATGCGTGTCACTGTTGCCGTCGGTGTCGTCAAGGCTGTTGACAAGACTGCTGGTGCCTCCAAGGTTACCAAGTCTGCTGCCAAGGCTGCCAAGAAATAAACTAGTTAGCTAAGTATTTAGATAACTTTTATTCTTTCGGTTAACAGATGAATTTTTTCCTTATGATTGGCTAGTTAGTTTTTTGACTTCTTGTTGTGGAGGCTTCCTTCCTTTTTCGTAATTAGCGGTTTATAATAGACTATCCGATAGTTGGCTAAACGCCTCGAGGTTTGGGGCCAAGGCTTTGGTGATGTTTGTTGTGTATGATCCATGTGATGTGGTGGTACTTCTCCCCATTGGAGTTGTGGCTCGGCTGGCAATCAGCAGAAAGTATATTAGCGTTATAAAGTTACCTTTCACCTTGCGGCCAAATGTTTGGGGAATCTAGCGTGTAGTTTGTTTGTAGAGAATCCGTTATTGCAGTATCGCAAGTAAATAGCCCTTGTTGAAATATATACACAGTACTCTGGTGTATCCAGTATAGCTACATTAGACGTTTGGGTTGATATGCTCGATGGTTTGAATATTTACTTTAAGATACTCTATTATATTATCTATATATTGCAAGACTAACTAGATCGAATCCGTGCTGAAGCATTTGGCAATCATCATTTAATCGCGTGTATGCCACATCACCTATAGGGTGCAATATGCATGTTTAACAAGACAAAACTATATAGCGGATATATATAGTTGGGGTATATGGACACATATACAGGCACATATACAGGAAATTAAAGCTTTAATACATAATAATTTGCATAGTCGCCTCTACATTATCCATAAGCGTGTCTACGGATTGGTGCGTACCCTAAGGTACCTAACCTGAAAATAAAAGAAAATTCGTCTCTTAGCCTTGGCTTCTATAATCAATTGTGGAACACCGCTACAATTCCTAGGAAAATGGTCAAAGTTAATGTCAGCGGGCGAAGCTGGAAATCCGAGCATACCCCTGTAAAGAAGAAATCTGAGTGGGATACCCGACGGAAGGAGCGTATGCAGCTTGAGATCATCAAAGCAAAGGAAAAGCAGCTTAAGGATGATAAGCAGAACCGACACGACGAAGACGTGAATAAAATCAAGGAGCGCCGTGAAAAGAAGGCTGAGCGTGAGCGGTACGAGAAACTAGCTGCTGTGATGCATAAGAAGAAGGTTGAGCGTATCAGAAAGAGAGAGAAGCGCAACAAGCTGCTTAAGGAAAGATAAACCTGGCAATTGAGTCAATTGGAGCAACGGAGAGTATACATATATTATTATTATTATTTAAAGATCAAACCATAAACATGCAGAATCACACCATCCTTCAAGGAACATATACTCGAACAAGGTACAGCCAAACTCCGACGCCTGGTGTATGTCTGACGTTCTGGGGACGAATATGGCTGCTTCCCGGAAGCCACTTTGTCTGGCGTAGTCCAATAGTTCGGATAATGGTGGGCTCAGCTTTTCTAGATCAAACACTTCGGCTGTCTTATAGCTGGGTCCTCCCCACTCGGGGCTCGAGAAGAAAAATGTATCAGTTGGCTGCAGTCCTGAGTCCCTGAGGCAATTAAATTCAAATATGTCACCATGGTGAAAGTATATTGAGTCGCTAACGTCGTAAACACCCGCATTATGTATAGCATCCTCAAAGTTATTCTCGTTTATTTCAACGTAAGCCACATTAAGTCCTGCTGACGCGAATGCGATTGTGTTTCCGCCAGCTCCCCCGCATGCATCCACGGCCGACGCGTACCCCTTCTCTACCACTCGACGCGCGATCTCCTGTGCGATCATCTCCTTGGTGACGCTATAGCTCATGGTAGCATTAATGCGTATGCCAGCACTGAATTTAGAAAACAATTTTTTGTTTCGTTGATTCTGCCTGAGCCGTTGGAACCATTTTTTCTGTTCCTCAGAAGATCGCATTGTCATAGTAGGATGGCATAGATCCAATTCGACGGGGTTAGATATTAGGTTTTTTTTAGGCTGACATGTTTCATATTTATCTTCATAAATAGTAATGCATACGGCGAAATACTGGTTCAATAGAGGTACATATAATATCTGAGTTTCCATAATTATTACGCAGGACCTTACCCCATTGTGAGCTTGATCCATGACCGCTAAGGGGGTTGAGCCTGACTATGCTTATTTGAAACTGAGGTGCGATCCAGCAACGTCCGAAATCATTACCTGGAGGCTAATTTTAGACCGAGCCATCACCAGGTTTGCTGGTCTGCACGGCTCAGCTATTCCTCTAGACATTTTGTGGATCTCCGATGATGACCAGCCGTACACAGAGTCAATCGTCCGTTGTCCAGCAGACTCTCAACAAGTTGTCAGTGCGGGTGTGAGCGGAGCCAGCTCTGATGAGTATACTGTAAGGCTCATCAGCTCGAGTAACTACCTGAATATGCTATTGTAAACTACTGCTGCCGTTTCCGGGTATCTGATCTAATGGTCCTACCCGCTAGTCTTTGTTGCCTTAGCTTTATTATTCTATGAAGTGGGTCTGCAGCACGTTTCCGCGACTCTTTGCTCGCGGAATTGCCACCTCTGTTTCTGACTGCAACTACTTTCGGGGTTTCATGGGTTGTGGACGGATCTCCATAGAGAGCCGCATGCATATCTGACGACCGGGTAGTGTTGATTGTATTTGACGAATCATACATCCATGATAATTTACTAGCGTTGCCTTGTTCTGTGTTGGCGGTGGCTTCGAGTCGGAGCTTTTCTAGCTCTCGTTCCTGCCTAAGCTCTGCTAACTTCTTTTCATTCTCTAACTTTTTGGTCAATTCGCTTTCCTCTTTGGCCTGTACCTTCGCACGGTTGATATCTTTACCCGGATGCCATGATTTCTTGGAATTCAAGCTCATGCGTATGTATGAAGGGAGAGTATGTAATATACACGCATTGGCCTAGCACCATAGAGTTGCACCATAGAGTTGCAGCCATCAACACAAGCTTTTACACAAGTTTGATGCACGACAAAATATAAGCAGCATATACAGAGAGATTTACAGAAATGGCGTGAAATAAAGTATAGGAAGCTAGACGGTATCATATGCACATACGTATGATATGCACCTATGTATGATAGTACATAACAATTTACAGACCGTTTTAAGAGCTCCAGATAAACAGTTAAGAAATGAGTACATTACATGCAACTATTAAACCAAATACTAGGCAGCCTGCCTAACTTTCGGCCTTAGAGACGACAGCATGTACAGCATGGCAGTCCTTAGCACTTAATGAGAGTGCTGGTTCGAACGAACTAGCAAGTGAGTAGGATGAATAGATAGGTTTAAATTATATAACTTTTATTCATGCCAGTACACGTTGGAATTATGCACAGTTTGGGGCACATGGTGAACTTGTTTAGCGGTTCTTGACGAAGCCGATGTCAGCGGCCTTCTCACGGAAGCACTGACGCGAGAGGTTAAGACCGTACTTGCGGATGAGAGCATTGCGCGAACCGGTGATGCGGCACTCACGAGAGCCCTTACCGTAACGGCGGGGGTGCGAGTACCATTGCTTAGCGTGGCATTCCTTCTCCATTTTGGTGATTTCTACGTTGTGAGAGTTAAACTGAGGTGTGATTTCTTCTACCTGATGATTTTTCAGTTGGGTTAGGTACGCAGCGGGGGCGGCGATTAACAGCATCATGGCGCCTGTTAACGCTGGTAGTACTCGCTCCTCACCTCAGTGAAAATAATGATTCTACCAACAGCATTTATATTAGGTAATTGTCCTGAGCCCTATTGTAGATACGCCATATTGCCTCGGCGTCGCGAGGTATGAAAGAGAATTTTGGCAGAAGTGAAAAAAGATTAAGTAAACACTGATCGAATTTCCGTGTGTGTACAGACTGCCTTCTTATATATACAGCCAGGTCAATGGGGCAGAAACACACGTTAAAGAAAAAGCAAAAGGCCTTCAAGGCTCGCCATTCCACAAAGGGATCAATCAAGGCTGCAAATAAGGGCCGTATTGACAATGAACAGAGCGGACCCGCCAAGAAACATGTTATGTCAAAACTAGAAAGGCGGAACAATAAACAGCAGATGAGAACATCCAAGCAGGCGCAATTGGCTGAGCGCACTAAAATATTCGATGGACGCAATGGTGTTCCTCGCAATGTTGCGATTATCCCACTAACTGATGATATTGACAGTGTAGCGGTTGCAAAGGCTCTGTCAATTAAGCTTGAGGCGGCTGAAGAGGGAATGGGGATTTTGAACATTGCTCGGTTCAGACAGCGAATCCGTCTGTTTGTTCCCCAGTTCAGCAAGTTTTTCGAACTCTTGGATGCTGCTAGATCAGCAGATTTTGTACTGTTTGTGTTGTCCGCGAACAAGGAGATCAGCGACTATGGTGAGCAGATTATGCGTTGCATTACTTTACAGGGTGTTTCCACATCGTTCGGTACTATTTGGGGGTTGGACAACCTTTCCGGTGGCTTAAAGGAAGGTGACGTTCGTGACTCGCTTACTAGCTGGTTCAACCATTTCTTCCCGGAAGAGCGACTCTACAGTTTAGACAACGACAATGAGGTTGCAATCACTGGCCGTCTCATTTGCCAGAAAACCCCCAAGGGTGTTCACTGGCGTGATGACAGGGCATATCTATTGCTGGAAAACGCTCAGGTTACTGGCTCGAACATGATTGTGGAAGGCGCGGTCCGAGGCAAAAAGCTCTCTCCTGATCAGCTCATGCATATTAATGGATACGGTGATTTCAGGATTGCTAGAATAGAAGCACTGTCTGAGTCTGAGGTTTACGAACCTACGTCCCAGTCTGGTAGTGAGCCCATAAATGTACTTGTGCCTGAGGAAGATGCTGTTGAACTCGACCAGGACGACGATGAAGAACGTTTAGAGGGCCGTAGCATTCGAATTGATGGTGAAGCCGACGTCAATGGTCTGCTTGAGGCTGCTGTTGACGATAAGGGCCCAGGACAGGCTAAGAAAGTTCCCGAAGGTACTTCTAACTACCAGGCTGCTTGGTTCGTTGAAGGTGAGGATTACCGCAGCGATTCAGATGATGATGAAGGCGTTCTCACCGATGAAGAGGGTGAGTTTGCTGAAAGCAAGGATGCTGATGATGTAGAAATCGAGGAGGACCCTCAGGAGGAAGACGAAGAGGAGGATATGGAAATGAATGCTGTTGAGTACGATGACGACTACGAATACACCGCTAAAGACGATATGGAGTTCCCAGATGAAATCGAACTTGATCCCCGGGGCAGCGCCAAGGAGCGGCTCAGCAAATATCGCGGTGTTCGCAGTATCAGACACACTGATTGGAACCCGTTAGAGGCGGATCCTCGTGCTCCTCAGGAGTTCCCTCGACTCTTCCGCCCTGGAAACTTGTTTGCTACTAGAAACAGAATTGGTAAACTAGTTGCCGAAGGTGCTGCCCCTGGTACTAAGGTTAGAGTGTACCTGGAGGGCTCTATCGCAACTGTGGTTGCGGATCCTATGGAGACAATCAACCGAGGTGCCGTCCTGGCCGCCTATTCGCTGCTTCCCGGAGAGGAGAAGCTGGGGTACGTCAATGCCTCCTTTGCTATGGACAGTGAAGTCACCGATTCAATCAAATCCAAAGAACAGGTCATGGTACAGTATGGACCACGCAGACTTCTCATTAACCCGCTATTCAGCCACGGTGGGCATGCTGATAATAACGTTTACAAGTTTAACCGATTCCTCCACCCGGGCAGGTCAGCAGTGGCCACCTTCATTGCACCAGTTGTGCTTAACCATGCACCAGTGGTCTTCTACCGCACAGAGTTCAAGAACGAGCAGATTCTGCTGGGATCAGGATCCATACAAGACAGTGATGCGAACCGCGTCATCGTAAAGACGGCCATTCTTACCGGTCTTCCTGTGAAGATCCACCGCAAGTTGATCACTATTCGTCATATGTTCTTCTCCAGGGAGGATGTCGAATGGTTCCGGTCAGTGCCCTTGTTTACCAAGCTTGGCGCCCAGGGCTTCGTCAAAGAATGTTTGGGTACACACGGTTTGTTCAAGGCCACTTTCGATAAAAAGATCAGATCTGAAGATACCATTGCCATGGCATTGTATAAGCGGGTGTGGCCTAAAGTAGCCGCACCTGCACCGGTGTAAAAGTCAATTAGTAAATTATTAATTATTAAGTATACCACTACTACTCGAAGATCTTCTTGATCTTGTCCTTCAAGGACTTGGGCTCTTTGATGTCCTTTTTAGAGGTGCGTGAACTACGCGACCAGGAAGGAGACATGACCGGAGCAAACAGCTCGTCCATTTTCTGTGCCTTCTCGGGGTTGACTGTGTCTTTGCTTAGTCCGTCGAATCCTGACATTTGTGTTGAATAACTTTGGCTTCACTGAGATGAAGAGATGAATACTGTTTTTATTATAGTAGATATCACTGCGTATCTAAGATAAGGGTACGGTTATCTTCCATCTTTGCCGCTGAAATGTGACTAATGCGCATGTGACTGATAGCGTACGTATGTATTGCAGTTCGATCAATTAGGCGAAATTAGCGGTAAATGCGGAAATCCTAGCGCATTTCCTCAACTGCGTGAAATATTACGGTTTGGGCTAGTCGCCGCCGCAAAAGCTTGCAATTTTGCCAATGTGTTTCCTGATCGACCCAGGCGAAACAGAAGAAAGCACGCTGAAAAAACACTAATTATTTGACCCTAGTTTGGGCGCTTACACAGCCGCGACGAATTCAGTGTCCTTCCACTGTCCCCTTACCGTTCCTAGTAAAAAGCCTAAGTGATGCCGCTGCCTACGCACAACCAGGGAATCTCCGCGTATGACTAAGGTGGTCACTGTATGCGTTTATTTGTGTAGCAGTATCGTGGAGCTTCGTGTTGGCAGATCAGTGCAAACCATCACTCATTCCATATAGTTAGTGAGGCTGGCATAGACGGTGTAATTATACCCCCAAAGCATTGGAGCCCCTCTGGCGAATGAAAGGCACAGTAGAGTCACCCCCAAATGCAACTCAATCGCCAGAAAAGACCTCTTCAGCCAAGCCTGGAGAAAATGCTGACGACGATGATTTTGAGAAGTTGCTGAACTCCAACAATATCGATGCCATTATATCCACGGACCTGAGTGGCAAAGACAAAATCGTCCATGCTGATGACGCTCTTGATTTCGAAAGCGAGGACGAACTTGCGGACGAGGAAGACGAGGAAGAAGCGAAAAACACGGCGCCAGCTGAAGGCGACAACAACGACTGGACTGAGAGTTTCGCTAAAGATCTGGGGCTCTTCGAGGATGATTTTGGACCCGATGAAGACGAAAATCAGAATGAGGAAGACCCAATGGCGCAAGTAAGGGCGGAAGAGGCCAGGAAAAAGTTTGAGCAGGAGGAACGGGAAATGGCGATTGCACAGCTCAAAGAATGGTATCCTGGTTTTGAGCCTCATGTTGTGCTGAAAATGAACAAACTCTTTGGGCCAAATGCGTCGCTGGCCCAGCTGCCCCCGCAGCCTCGCATGGTACGGCCCCTCTATTTAAACCGCGTTAAGTTAGAAGTCCAGCCCGAACAGTCCACAGAATTTCTAAGCTATGAAAGTGATTTGAAGCCCACGAAGTCTGTCTGCCGCACCAAGCAAATCACCGGCGATTCTATTCGAAAGGTAGAGCTTGAGATAGGCAAAAGACTGGCTCGCTTGCCGGATGGGTTCGATCCAGACGACATTCCCGAGGCAACGGTCGACAAAGAATCGGGGTTGAAACTGAAACTCCAGGAAGGATGGCAGTTAGACGTATCCAACTGGGAGGATGTTTTAAACGCTGGTTCCGACACTGAACCGTCCTCGCGCAATGTAGCGAGGAGGGCCGGAGAAGCGCCTAGAATTGGCACAATGCATTTTGATGATAATGATATTTATGACAGTGATTACGAAGATGCTATTCTGGAAGGAGGTGTTTCTCCTAAGCGTCCCAGACTCGACTTGAACGACTCGTACTTGCTCTTTGTAGAAGACAAGCGCATGTTGCAAAGTGGCCGCAGCATGGGCGATCTCCACAGCAGTTTCGAGTCCCAACTCAACATTTCCAATGACCGAGCATACGATATGTTGCGGGCCAACTATCAGCGCAAGGTGCGATCCACTATTGGCAGTCTGAATATCGACCATTCGATGGTGGCACTACGCCTCCAGTCTCCGTTTTATAAGGTCCAGCTCAGCAAGCCACAACTGCGGTCGTGGCACCGAAACAGATTCAATATCAAGCCAGGAACCACCATCCAGTTCTCTGCACTCAAGCCTCGTAAGAAGAAGAAAGACAAGAACAAAATTGCCCAGGAGATTTTTGCCCGAAGTTCTGACCTGACTTTGGGTGACAACGCACCGATGTTCCTGATTGAGTACAGCGAGGAGACCCCGCTGGTTCTATCCGGCTTTGGAATGGGCAGCAAGCTGATCAACTACTATCGCAAGAAAAGTGAAGATGACAAGACGAGGCCCAAGCTACCGCTGGGTGAAACACACGTGTTGGACGTCCAGGACCGATCGGCTTTCTGGAATTTTGGTTTCATTGAACCGGGAAACGTGGTGCCCACCCTGTACAACCAGATGGTTCGAGCGCCGGTGTTCCAGCACCAGCCGAAACCCACCGATTTCTTGATTGTAAAGAGCACTACACGGACCCGAGGTTCAAAGTATTTCATTAGGGAGATCCCGTACCAGTTTGTTTCTGGTCAGGCATTTCCGGCTGTGCCTATTCCAGGCCCCCATTCCCGAAAGAAGACGACTGCTTCGAAGAACAGGCTGAAGATGATTGCCTACCGAGCCCTCAACAAGGCTCCCAACCACCGTTTGCAAGTCAGAGACATCTCGGCCTACTTCCCGGAATTCAACGAGGTGCAGAACCGTCAGAGGTTGAAGGACTTCATGGTGTACCAACGGTCTGGTGATGACCAGGGATTCTGGAAAGTGAAGCCTGGAGAGCCCTTGCCTACGGAGGAGGAAATTCGCAACATGATTACTCCTGAGGATGTGATGCTTTTGGAAAGCATGTTGGTAGGAGAGCAGCACCTGAAGGATTCGGGGTACGCAAAGCGGTTGGACGAAGACGTCAACGACAGCGATGAGGGGGCCAGCATTGAAGAGCAGCTGGCACCTTGGAACATTTCGCGTAACTTCATAAACGCAATTCAGGGCAAAGCAATGCTGCAACTCAATGGCCAGGGTGATCCCACTGCGCGAGGCGAAGGATTCAGCTTCCTGCGAACCAGTATGAAAGGTGGATTTGCCGCTGAAGTCAGTCTTGAAGACGAGAAGAAACTGAATGGGCATTCCTACAATGTAGCATTGCAGCAAAAGGCATACGACGAGGAAATCAGACGTATTTGGTATGCCCAGCAGCGGTCACTCTCGGTGGGTGACCCTCGACGGCTTCCAGAGGCCAACAAGCTTCCGGAGGCGCCTCCTGCGTCGCAGACCCCGTCGTCTAGCTCATCGGATAAAGTGTTGCAGATCACGCGTGTGGTTCGCGATCAGAACGATGTGCTCGTCCGTGAGACTGAGCTGGTGACCGACCCGCAGGTTATTCGGGCATACATGCGGCACCGCAGGACGGCCGAAGAGGAGAAAATGGCAGTCGACCGAATCGCGGTTAGTGATAATGCTGAGCTTAATAAAAACAGCCAGAAATTCCTGGAGCAGGAACTGGCAAGGCTCAATCGAAACGCTGATCGCCGTAAGGCCCGTAAGGCTACGAAACAGGACGTTAAACTCAAGTCCACCACTCGTAAGTGTGCCACTTGTGGTATGGTTGGTCACATCAAAACCAACAAGCAGTGTCCCATGTACAACGACATCTTCCTGAGTGCATCGAACGGTAATGGTAATGGCAACGGCGGTGCCCGCGCACAGTCCCAGGCGAAAGCCAGCTCTGCTCGCTCTACGCCGCAGCCACCAGGTGATCCAGTATTATAAAAAGTACATACATACATACACACATACATACATCATCTACCTAAAAGACCTAGCCTTTTTGAACCTCGAGTTGTTCTTGCGCACACCCTTCGGTTGATCGCCAGTGCCAAATCTTGAGAACGACTTGGTGATATCTGGCTGGGTGTTCATAACCTTGGTAGCGGAGTCGAAATCAAAGGCTGGCTCGTCTTTAGCATGCCTCTTGGCACTCTCGCGTTTTACTGAGGCCGAGAGTTCAAACTCATCGGTCTCACCCACAACATTGATCCGCTTACCCTTTCCAGGTTTGCTGTTGATGTCATTCTGGGCTCGCAATTTCAACTCCCGGGCCTGCTCCTCCTCAAGTGCACGCTGCTTGGCCTCCTCGGCCGCCTGCTTCGCTTGTCTTTCGTGCTCCTCGGCCTCTTTAGCAGCCGCTTCATTAAACATTCTAGCTTGTTCCATATCTTCCGGCAAAATCACACTGAGGCAGACCTGCTTGTCCGCTGTGTCCAATTTGGATGCAGGGGGAGGAGGCACCATGAACTCGGACGACATTCTCAAGCCCTCGGTCGCCTCTTCGCTGAGGATATGAGGGACCGCAGTGGCAGGGATGGCGCGTTCAGGGATGGTTGTATCCACCGAATCGGGGTTGTTGCAAGTGTCCTGTATTATTCTGGCAATTGCTTCAGCGTTCTTGCTAACAATGGGGCTCACATTACGAGCCGCAGCCACGACTTGGGCACCGTTGCTGGGCTTTGTGATGCACAAATTGGCCATGAACTGGGGAGACATAACGTACCGCGGGCTCTCATCATGTTCGCGAGCCTGCTGATCTCGCCAGGCAAAGAGTCTGACCAAAATGGCTCGACCGAGCTGGCCGTGCAGCCGGTACTTGATGGCGAAGTTCACCCAGCCCGGCTCTTCTTCGTTCCAGCCAGGGTATTCATACCGCTTAGACGCTACTTGTCGGCTTTCCTCCAGCACCACATCATACTTCCCGATCTCCAGCAGCTTGTTTTTCAGCTGGTGGTAGATATGAATCAGGAAATGTGTATCAGCACGGGCATAGTCGATCAGCTCTTGTGGCAGAGGGCGCAGCCGCCAGTCGGCTAATTGGTACTTCTTTTGTGCCTCAAACCCAGCAAACTGCTGCAGCAAGTATGCCAAGCTGAGTTTAGGAAACAACAGTTCGCGAGCGGCAAAGTAAGTGTCGAAGAGCCCCACGACGTATAAACCCAGGTCGCGCTGGAGCCACAGAATATCCATTTTAGCACCATGCAAAATCTTGAGAATATTAGGATTGGCAAACACTTTGTTTAAGACCTGCAGCTCGGATCTGAGGGCCAGTGTATCAATAATGTAATCCTCACCCAGCCCGCTGATCTGAAGGAGACACACTAAACCCAAGTACGAGCGGTAGTCGTGGTGCTCGACATCTACGGCAATTTCGGTGGCCCGCTCCAGCTTAGTTACCATTTTGAATAGCAGATCGGGGGTGTCCACAAATGTCAGCGGGGTGGAGTCCCAGTCAGGCATTTCGGTATCAGCATCGACACTGGGCTGAGGATATTCTGAGTTCGTGATTTCAGCTAGGTATGGCTGCTGGTACCATTCGTTTTCGTGAGTGTCATCCGGGGACTGCAACTGCATGGACTGGCTCAACGGCATAAAAGTCGCGAATGGTTTCTGGGTCAGTAGAGGCTTGAACGGCCCCACACTATTATCAACCTTGGTGTGGAATTGCAGCTGCGGTTTGGCGATGTTGTTAGCCAGGCGCATGTACTCCTTGACAGGCAGGCCCTCATTTACCGGCTTAGTGGGGGACTTTCGTTTGGGCGGAGCATCGATTTTGTCTGCCAGCAAATCGAAAGTCTGTTCCACGCTTCGCCATCGTTTCAAAACGTCATCCGAATTAGTGAAAGGCTGTTCCAGCCGGTGTTGAGGGCCGTTGCATTGGGCCACGAGTTTGTTGATGAGATCAAGCAGCCGTTGGGAGGCATTGGCGGATCGCGTAGAAAATTCGCGATTGAGGCTGCGCACAAAATCGATATCAAGCGCGTTGAGCGAGCCGGAGCTCCTGATGAGAGCCATCAGGCTCTCAAACAGGTCTTTGTGCTGCTCAGTGATATCCATATTTTTCACATAACCCTACCCACTGGCCATTAAGCTTTCCAGCACCTGGCTCAGGATACTCAGCCTGGACGTGATACGAATCTCGGTATCCAGTACTGCTCAGGGACGAATGTTGTAGTGTGTGACGAGTGTTGCAGCATTGTGTATTATTTGATGTAGTATTCTAGTTTCGTACCAAGCTTTTCCATGATCAATTGATCTCATCCTTGGTATACTCGGCAGCCTCAGACGCTTCAGAATAGTTTCAGATGGATTCATACGGTAGTTTCAGAGGGCAGTTTCACGTAGATAATTCTGGGCAAGATAAATAAGGCGAGCTGGCTCCACTCACCGATCTTCATGCCTCATATGTACCTTAATGGTCAAGCCACTAAAGCACATCTTCACTAAGAATACAGCACCTGTTAACTTTAAATCTACTTATATTCCCGGCTTATATGCCCGGCTTATACGCCCGACTTATATGCCCAACTTATACGACTTATATGCCCGACTTATACACCTACTCCATATTCCGACTTATATACCCATGCTTCATACTGCCGCACATATTCTACAAACTTTAAGTACTACACCTTGGTATGTATAGTGCGATACCATAAATATAGTCTAGTACTTGGTACCGTTATCTAGAAGGTTGTAGGTCCACTAGATACGGCAGTAAAAGCCACAGAGCTGCTTCGAGAGATTGATCCAATAGCTCGATCACGGCATACATATGGAATGGTTACGACGAATGTCTATTCTAAGTTCTATTTGCTGGCCTTAGCGGCTTTAACACTGGCATAATCCTCGAAAGCCGGCCTGAGCAGGGGCTTCTGGACCTCGTGCACCTGGAAAGCGGCATCCGGGATCTTCTTTTCCAAGCCTAGCTTGGTGAACACACACTTGTTAAGCAGTCGTTCGGCAGGACGGCACTGGTAGAACTGGTGGTTAGCGTTTTCGAGGCACTGCCAGTGGAGGCGGAACTCCTCAAGGCAGTGCTTATTGATGTCGTCAATCACAGAGACGGCACACCTCGTGACACGACGGCCTTCCTTCAGGCAGTCGGTCGGGTTACCTTTAGAGTCCTTCTTGCACTGCATGAAGTCATCGTTATAGGGGCCGCAGCGGGCACCAATGAAGTAAGAGGCGGACTTCAAAGGTGCACTGGTAGCACCTACCTCCGGTACGGATGGTATATCCGAAGGCAAAGGTGTCGTGTCCACGGCCTCAACGTACTTATATGCTGGTTCTCTAGGCATTTCGCAGGTCGCTGATTCGTAGGCAGAATAACCCCGACCCACGACCACCACAACGAACGGCCGGCCGTCTACAGGCACAGCGTACATATGTAATATATAACTTTGGCGTGCAACTTATGATTTCACAGTTACTTTGTTCAACTCTTTACTGCACTCATACTGCATATGCACTGAAAGTTTCGGGCACTATGTACTTCTATAATTGCTGGCTAGATTCAGCACATACACTTCTGTTGCACGCACATTGATATTATATATTGCACTACTCAGATCTATTGCCTGCGCAGATCTACACTGTACAGCTGGTATGGCACTGCGCAGATCTATTGCACTGCACAGATCTATTGCACTGCACGGCTCTATTGTATTGTACTTGTGCGAATGTTGTACTTGTGCTGTGTGATCTGATTGTGTGGTACTGCTATGATTGCCGTAAGTGTGTATTGCTATGATTGTATCGCTGGTGTGCAAACATATTCTACCACTGGTGTATTCCTGTTATATTAACTGGTATGTTCGCCTTGTCTTGTCCATATTGTTGTACTTGATGTACATTGAGATCTCATACCCGCATTAAGTGGATTTGTATTGTATGTATATTATATCTGTGTTCATATATGGGACCGGCCTTGATTACGCTCTCTATTTACCTGCCGTACTGGAGTTTAGGTGCTAAGCTTTGTGGGTTCGTGTAGTTAATTAGCTATCCCAACCCTTTAACGCGACGCGTATGCACGCAGTGTACCCCCATTTAGCCGGCCGTACAAGCGTATCTTACAGCGTATGCGGTAAGTATATATTCACAGTAGGGGAGAATGCGATGCTGCGGCGTTTCCCCGTGGGATCGCCCCATATTGAGCCCGAAACCATCGAGCTACGGTCCAATGGCACGGACGTCGCTGTTTTCCCGCGCGAGGCAAACCAGCCCGCGAGAATCGCTGTCTGTGCTGACGACGGTCTGGCTGAGATCTACGATATCGAAACACTGGCCAAGCAGAGCACGTTGCTACGCACAGCGCTGCCTCTGCGGAGTGTCCGAGTCAGCCATGACGGCGAGTGGTGTTTGCTCACTGGTGACGACCAGTGTGTTGCCGTTAACTGCAAGGATATCACCGTAACTCGCACGGTTCCGGTGGGAAACTCTGCAGCCAAGCACGCGGAGTTTCACCCCACGAACTCGTCAGTGGTGTCGGTCTCCACATTAGATGGCATTGTGAGAGTCTACGACCTGGCCAATGTTACAGAGCCCTTGATTGAGCTGGAGATGATCGTTCCAGCCGTTCAGCAGTTCACTGACGACCGGTCAACCGCAGCTAAATGGAGCCCTCAGGGAGAGGCTTTGGCCATTCCCACAAAGACGTTCGAGGTGGCCATTGTGTCCAGCCGGGACTGGCTGGTAGCGGTTCGGTACCTTGGACACACCAATGCCATCACAGCTTTGGAATGGAGCCCTAACGGCCGGTACTTAGCTGCCTGTGCGAGGGACGGCCGGCTGCTGATTTTCGACGCCCAAACCGGTGGAACCGTTAATGATCTGGAGCTGGTAGATGGCTGCAACCTCTCTTGGCATCCTAATAATAACGAGCTGAGCGCCGCGACACTGAAGGGGCAGATGTACGTGATCCACGATGTGGTACCAGACTCCATGCTGCCTCCATACGGAGGGGAGCCGTTCGACCCGGTGGCCACGACGAGAACATCCAAATCTGCAGCATCCGTTGACCCCGAAGACAAGCTTTTTGTGTCCGAGGACGATGATTTGGTCGTAGAGGACCCCGTTCCTGCCCGTGAACACCGCTCCTTGTCCTCGCACCGACCACGTAAACGGGCTCGGCTGGAAGCTGAAGCCCCTGCACAGCAGCCGTTCCAGAGCGGCAGCACACCGTGGCTCAACCAGAGACGGTATCTGTGCATGTCACCCGTTGGGTACGTGTGGGCTGTACGACAGGCATCCACGCATCATTCCGTGACCATCAGCTTTTTCGACCAGAGCGCACGTCGCGAGGTGCATTTCCAGGACTCCGAGCTGTTCGATCTTGCCTCGCTAACCAACCACGCTTGCTTGTTTGCGAACTCGGAGACGGGCGTGATCAGTGTGAGGTTCCATTCGTCTCTGGCAGACAACTGGAGCACCCAGATCAACACCACCACTGACGGTGAAATTAGCTGCGTGGCATTGTCTGCCGAGGTGGTAGTGGTGTTCACCAAGTTTGGGTATATGCGGATCTTCACCCTCTACGGGCTGCCATTTTCAGTAATGCGAGCCCCGCCAGGGGTGGTGTGCTGTGCAGCCCGCGAAAATGAGGTCGCCTACGTCTACCACTGCAACGGCGTGTACTACTACAGGTTCGAGGATGCGGCCACTCAGCACGTATATCAGAAAAACGACCAGCTGGATCTCCCTCCACGCACGACCCTGTCAGCCCTTCTGTTTTCCGAGGAGGGCGAGCCGTGCGTTATGGACTCGACGGGCACTCTGGCCACGCTCTTAAACAGCCGGAAACCGGGCCAAGCGAAGTGGATGCCGGTGCTGTCGTCCCCTTCTGCATCCCAAGACGAGGACGGGGACACCCCACAGAAGAAATACTGGCCCATCGGGGTGCTTGAGGATAAACTGCTCTGTGTGGTGCTCAGAGGACAGAGGCAATATCCGGCTATCCCACTGCCCATCACCGACGAGATCAATTTGAACCCTCCCGGGGTTTCTGAAACAGACGGCACATATATGGTAGCTCGCACCTTGTTCCAGCAGCTGCAGAGCAGGTTAGAATTGCTAGCGGACCAAGGAGTTGAGCCCGACCAAGAGGTTACTGAATTGCTTGCAGACCAGGCGATTGAGCTGGATAAAATGCTGCTGAGGCGATTCCAGCAGGCGTGCCAGGACCAGCGGGTTAACCGCGCTTTACAGATCGGCCAGCTCATCCAGGGACAGGAATCACTGCAGGCTGCCGCTCAGGTCGCTGCTGCTTATGAACTGACAACGTTAGCTGAACGTATTAATGAGGCTATTGACTAAATGTATATAATTAGCTGTACGATATAACAATGGAGTACTTTAGCATATGGTAAACGAGGTGTACAAAATGTGTAAACGATGTATAACTGAGCGTACAGGATGATTAGGACGGGCTATGCAAAATATGTAATATACGCACATTATATGTAAACAATATGAACGAGATGCGTAACTATAGCGGTATGTGTATGGCGACATGAATATGTATAGAAGCACATATGTGATAGATAACATCCTGGCCAGTCTCCGGTGGAAGGACGTCATGAACTCGAGCATTATATTATGGCATACGGTAGTAGTAGTTTAGCATACGGTTGTAATGGCTGTTTCAGTCTGCCGGTGGGAGGACGGTATGAATTCGAGGATCATATTTTAGCATACGGAAGAATGACACTTAGAATATCAGTGCACCACTAGTTCACGGTACTTCGGTGCAGAAATAGTGGATGGTCTGATGTGGATAGTCTGATCTTTGTAGCGGAATACCTCTGCTCATTGTTAATTCAAATATACTCCAGTACTTCTAATTGACGGCGTGGATAGAAACATAATCTGATCGCACCGTGTTGAAGCATGTTGCGCATACCATAGTTGTTGGCAGCTCAGCACACACCATCACTTACAACTTCATAACATTATGAATATCTTGCAGTGCCAGTAACTCTATATAATGTTGCCAATCGTTGGCCAACTCTCTGTGGAAGAATGTATCAAGTATAATTAATAATTATTTGATTATATATGATTGGTGCGAAATGCTTAGTCGACCTCCTCAACGGTAGGGCCATCATCGCCGCCAGGAGCAGCACCGCCAGCAGCACCACCTGGAGCAGCACCAGGGCCGCCAGCACCACCGTAGAACTTCATCATGATGGGGTTAGCAATGCCCTCGAGCTCCTTCTGCTTCTCCTCGTACTCCTCAGTGGTGCCAGACTGGGTGTTGTCAAGCCACTCAATGGTCTCAGAGATAGAAGACTCGAGCTTAGTGCGCTCTTCCTCGCTGACCTTCTCCTTGAAGGCGTCCTCCTGGAGAGAGTTCTTCAAAGAGTAGGCGTAGGACTCAAGGCCGTTCTTGGCCTGGATGCGCTTGGCCTCCTTGTCGTCCTCCTCCTTGTACTTCTCAGCCTCGGCGACCATACGCTCAATGTCGTCCTTGGAGAGACGGCCCTTGTCGTTGGTGATGGTGATCTTCTGGCTCTTACCAGTGCTCTTGTCAGCGGCGTTAACGTTGAGAATTCCGTTAGCGTCGATGTCGAAGGTAACCTCGATCTGGGGAGTACCGCGGGGGGCAGGGGGAATGCCGCTCAACTCGAACTTACCGAGCAAGTTGTTGTCACGAGTGAGAGGACGCTCACCCTCGTAGACCTGGATAAGGACACCAGGCTGGTTGTCAGCAGCAGTGGAGAAGATCTCGGACTTCTTGGTGGGGATGGTGCTGTTACGGGGAATGAGCTTGGTGAACTGACCGCCAGCGGTCTCAATACCGAGCGACAGCGGGGCGACATCAAGAAGGAGCAAGTCCTGGGTCTTGGAAGAGGAGTCACCGGTAAGGATGGCAGCCTGGACAGCAGCACCGTAGGCAACGGCCTCATCGGGGTTGATGGAGCGGTTCAACTCCTTGCCGGAGAAGAAGTCGCTGACCATCTTCTGGACCTTGGGGATACGGGTGGAACCACCGACAAGGACGATCTCCTGGACGTCAGACTTGGAGACCTTGGCGTCCTTCAAGACCTTCTCGACGGGAGCCATGGTGGAGCGGAAGAGGTCCTGGCACATCTCCTCGAAACGGGCACGAGTGATCGAGGTGTAGAAGTCGATACCCTCGTAGAGCGAGTCGATCTCGATGGGGGTCTGGGTGGAAGAAGAAAGGGCACGCTTAGCACGCTCGCAAGCAGTGCGCAGACGACGGAGAGCACGCTGGTTGCCGCTGATGTCCTTCTTGTACTTGCGCTTGAACTCCTGGACGAAGTGGTTGACGAGACGGTTGTCGAAGTCCTCACCACCCAAGTGAGTGTCACCAGCGGTGGACTTGACCTCGAAGATACCGTCGTCAATGCTCAGAAGGGAGACATCGAAGGTACCACCACCCAAGTCGAAGATGAGGACGTTGTGCTCGCCGGTGCTGGTCTTGTCGAGACCGTAGGCAATGGCAGCGGCGGTGGGCTCGTTGATGATACGGAGGACGTTAAGACCGGCGATGGTACCGGCGTCCTTGGTGGCCTGACGCTGAGAGTCGTTGAAGTAGGCAGGGACGGTGATGACAGCCTGCTCGACCTTACCACCGAGGTAGCCCTCAGCGGTCTCCTTCATCTTGGTGAGGACCATGGAGGAGATCTCCTCAGGGGTGAACTGCTTGGTCTCACCCTTGAACTCGACCTCAATGACGGGCTTATCGTTCTTGGCAACAACCTTGAAGGGGAAGTGCTTGATGTCGTTCTGGGTCTCAGGGTCGCTCATCTTGCGGCCAATGAGACGCT
This sequence comes from Starmerella bombi, assembly GCA_030579915.1. NCBI lineage: Eukaryota > Fungi > Ascomycota > Dipodascomycetes > Dipodascales > Trichomonascaceae > Starmerella > Starmerella bombi. The sequence continues at coordinate 70,000 of JAKTRX010000012.1, forward strand.
TGGCGTCGAAGACAGTGTTAGAGGGGTTCATGGCGGCCTGGTTCTTAGCGGCATCACCAATCAGACGCTCAGTGTCGGTGAAAGCAACGAACGAAGGGGTAGTACGGTTACCCTGATCGTTAGCGATGATTTCAACACGGTCATTTGCAAAATGGGCAACACACGAGTAAGTGGTTCCCAAGTCAATACCAACTGCGTTAGTCATTTTTTGATTCAAGTCTTGTTTAGATTTCTATTGAACTTGTGTTAAGGAAGCTAGGATGGGGGATAATCGACCACCATTTATAGGAATATCTGCATGGGTTAGGTATTTTGTCATCGAGGGTTCCAAGATGTTCCACTAAGTTCGAGAGTTCTGGAAAGTTCTGACGACGCGGACGGCCCCGTTATGGAAATTTCGCGAGGAATGGGCGGCATTCTAGGCGCTTCGAGCCGACTCAAATGGGGTGATTTGTATTTATTTGCGTATATTATATGGCTCGTATTCTAATGTATGGTTCCTGGATGCTGCGTCGCATGTTTCAGGACCTTCCAGAAGCCTCAAGCAAACACCACCGTTTAGTGCTGCGGGTGTGGCTGCAGCTGACATATGACTTGCATGGAAAATCGCCTCATAGACGTATCGTGTTAACCCTAGCCTCGTAAGATACGGCTGTTGCTCTTACCAGAGTGAGACCACCGTGTGGAAATTCAGCGTAGTGCTGCACTGGGGCACCGTAGGTCTGGTAGAGAGTTTAAGGCAGCCCTAGCGTAGCAATTGTTGTGATTGGTTTATATTTTGATATTTTGGTAGTAGTTTCACAGCATGCCCGGTGCTTGCTGGTGTAAATATAGGTTACCAGGGTGAATCAAGACGAGCGGCTAAATTGAAAATTAACACGTCTGGCGATGCATCCCCAACGTCAATAAGGCACGCGAATTACTGGGTGGTGTTCTCAGGGTATTAGCATTGACAGTGACTAAAGAATTCTATTCCGGTGCAATCCGTGCCTTTGAACCGCTTCACCCTATTGGGACATCATGTTGGGTGAAACCTGGATCTATAGAACATAGTATTGCTGTGTAGGGCAGGTGTGTAACTCAATCTGGCAGCACCACCTACAAGCGCTGCAACGGTACTTGCTGGGCTTGGCTCGACGGTAGTTACCCGGCGTGCCGAGCATTGGCCCAAATAAGGGAGCAATGCGAGACGTGCTGAGTTTACCGCAACTGAACCAGTCGACTCATCGTTAATTAGTGGTTAGTAGGGTTCTCGATGGCCGTTTTGGGATAGCTCCGGCCAATATCGAATCACCGTTAGTGCCGGCAAAGCGTGCTAGGGTTCTCGGTAGCCCCATTTGGGACGGCGGTTGGGGTTCTACGGCTTGCCAACAAGAGAAGGGACCACGCGACCGTGTTCCGGCTACAGTCGTTGTATTCACGCTAGTCCATGCATTTCCAGCTTTCTGCTGGAGCGGGGAATTACAACTTATAGTCGTTACTAATAAATCTAGATCTATATTGAGCCAATTGGAGCTGTCTGCTGGATCTGTTGTTAAAACATATAGTCGTTGCCGATAAAATTAGACCTATTTTTCGCCGGTGAATAACTCCATGAAGGCCACTACTACAGCATTTTTGGTATATATACGATATACATATTCACGCTATTGCGCGCACCTGCACCAGCTATCCGTACGATAAATTATAGCTGATTTAAATTCAGTCCTATTTTTCGCCTTGGAACAACCCATGAAGGCCACTACTACAGCCTTTTCAATATATATATTTCATATATATATTCACGCTATTGCGCGCATCTGCGCCTGCTATCTGTACGAAAAATTCCAGCCGATTTAAATTTAGTCCTATATTTTCACCTTCAGTATATAAGCTTGTGCTTGCATCTGCACCAGCTATCAGTTCATCTAGACGCTGGTCCCTGTAGAATATGAAGGCCACTATGCGATATATATTCACTAGCCTATGCATTTGTACCGACTATGTATTATCGAGACTGCATCCGCCCCATCGAATGTAGAAGCGAGCTGTGTACGTACCGGTGGTACTGTCTGCGTACCATGCTATCGTGCTAGGTACCACGGGCAGGCCAAAATTGCGGTATAAATAAGACTGGGTTCACCGAAGTGGCCTAGGCAGACCCGACTCTAAAATGGCGATATGGGTGTTTTTCGTAAACGTTCGCCATTCGCACCTCGATCTCGGTGGTCTTCGAGGTCAAGAGCACCAAACTCGCTTGGGTGGTGAGGACTTCGACATCGCTCTACATCGTGGCCAAGTTCAAGGCTGAGAGCGGCATTGACATCAGCGTATCCGCGAGGCTGCTGAGAAGACCAAGACCGAGCTTTCCACCTCTCGCTTTTCTGTACCTTCTTTGTCCCTTCTGGGTCCTCTGGGTCCTCTGGATCCTCTGGGTCCTGCTGGGTCTTCTGGGTCTTCTGGGTCTTCTGGGTCTTCTGGGTCCTTCTAGCCCTTCTGAGTCCTCCCGGTCCTTCTAGCCCTTCAGCCCTTCAGCCCTTCTAGCCCTTCAGCCCTTCTAGCCCTTCTAGCCCTTCCAGCCCTTCCAGCCTTTCTGCATCCTCCCGGTCCTTCTAGCCCTTCAAGTCCTTCAAGCCCTTCTAGCCCTTCTGCCCTTCTGGTCCTTCCAGCCCTTCTGCATCCTCCCGACCCTCCCGGCCCTCCCGGCCCTCCCGACCGTTCTGGCTTCATGCACGCAGGTACAGCTTTTTGTTTTTGCTGCGCGCAACCTCCTTGACCAGCTGCTTGAGCCGGTTGATGTTGTCCGGGTGGAGCGCCAGCTTGGGCTTGAGGGCGGTCAGCAGCTGCTTGATGTCGGTCTCGCCAGACACGATGTGCGAGCGCACGTCCTCGCGGGTGAGCAGGTTGGGGTCCTCCTTGGTCGGGGCGCTGACCTCGCGCTTGACGTTCGGGTTCCAGTCGCCCTTGGGGAAGCCGGCCAGCATTTCCGGCGGCAGCTGCAGCACCACCGTTCCCCGGGGCAGCAGGTCGCGGTCGATGTGGCGCTTGCGGAACTTGGAGACCAGCGGCAGCACGTTGCCCATGTCGACGTCCGGCTCGGGCTTGATCTTCTGGCCCAGCTCGTGCACGGAGCCGTTGTTGGCCGGGTCCATGCGCTCCAGCTCGTCGTCGGAGTCGGAGGCGTCGTCGGACGACACGTACGGGTTGTCCTCGTCGTCGGTGTCGTAGTACTGGTTCTTCTCCAGCGAGCGCAGGGCCTTGCGGACGCGCCGGCCCTGCTTGTCTTCTCGGGTATCATTGTCGTTGAACAGGTTGTCGATGTCGTGGTCGCGGCCCGCGTCCATGAGCTCGTTGGCCTTGAGCTGCTCGCGCTTGATGCGCTCCTCGGCCTCCTTGAGGTCCTCCTCGGGCCCGTCCAGCAGCGGCGCGCCCTCGTCGTCGTCGAACATCTCCTGGTCGTCGTAGTCCATTTCCTCGTCCAGGTTGTACTTGTGGCGGCGCTCCTCGGAGCCGACGACCGTGCGCAGCCGGCCGGCGCCCCTGCCGGGCCCGCCCTCGGGCAGCTGGTCCGCGGACAGCATCGGGTTGGCGGTGGAGATGCGCGGCTGCAGATTCGACATCAGCCAGCGGTCGCGCATCGAGTGCGCGGACTCCATGCGCTCCTCGGCGTCCTCCAGCGACAGCGTGGCGTAGCGCGCGGAGGGCGTCATCTTGTAGTACTTCTCGATCGGGATGACTTTGAAGCCGTTGCTGGCCGCGTCGTACGTCAGCACCGCGAAGTTGTTGCTCTGCGCCGCCTCGTACGACGAGATCCACGTGTTCTTGTTGTCGAAGTCCTCCATGACCCACGGGAAGTGCTCCTCGTAGCGCAGCTTGCGCGCCGCGTCGTTCTTCTCGCCGCCGTGGATCTGCCGCGTCTTGCGCTTCCCGCCGAACGGCCGCTTCTTGGGCTCTGCGCGCGCGCGCTCCAGGCCGTCCTCGCCGCCATCGGCTGCCTTGTCTGCGCCCGCGAGCGCGGGCTTGCTGTCGCCGTCCTCGTGCTTGACGTCCTGCATTGAGGCGTCGCCGTCCTCGTCGTCCTGGCCGGCAACCACCTGCAGCTGCTTGGGGTCCTTGCGGTGCAGCCGGATGGGTGGGGTGAACTGGTTCGCCGGGTCGACCGCCAGCTTGGAGTAGAACTTCAGCACGTGGTAGCGCGAGCCGGCCAGGTCGTCTGCGTTGCACATCTTGAGCGCGAACTCCTGGAACCCGGAGCCGCTGAGTTCTGCCGGGGGCTGTCGCTGCGTGAGGTCTGCGGCCGACGCCGGGTGGCTGCTCGTGGACGCGGGCTTGCGCGGCTGCACCTTCATGGCGGCGGCCTTCAGTGCCGCACTGGGCGGACGGCGCGTGCCACGTCGCAGTGGGTCGCTAGACTCGAACTTCCGGCGCATACAGTCTTGCTTGGGCCCGTTCGAATGTGCGGCAGGTACGGTGTGGAAGCGGCTGACTGGGGCGAGGTTCCGTACCCACCCGCCGCTCACCCCACAGCGACCGAACCTGACCACCGAACCACACCACAGAACCACATGGTAGCTGGCCCAGGACACGCGGCGGGATCGCCGTACCCGAGCATCAACCGGGCGTGGCGCCGCATCACTGCTGCCGTCATCGTCTCTGCCGTTTCGTACAAGGTCTACCGCAGCTACACGCGCTACGACGTGGCCAAGCCCGAGGTCCCACCGGGCGCGTTCACGGGCAGCACTGGCGTGGAGCCAGTCGAGCGCAAGTCGAAGTACCAGGGTGCTGGAAACTCGTACCTGGGCCGCCGCAGCGGTGACAAGTTCAACTAGCCGGCAGAAAAGAAGGATAGCAGATGGGTAAGCAGGCAGAGATGGATACAAATGGACAGAGAAGCAGGCAGAGATGGGTAAGCAGGCAGAGATGGATGAAGCAGGCAGAAGCAGGCAGAGATGGGCAGAAGCAGGTAGAGATGAATAGAAGCTGGCAGAGATGGGTAGAAGCTGGCAGAAATGGACAGCGAAGCAGACAGAGATGGCATTAATTACTGTGTTATAATGTTATGCGATGGTTGTACGTAAATAGCATGGCTCCATTGGTTGGTTGTCGCTGTTTCACCTGACAGTGGTGTTCAAGGAGGCTTCGTACCTTTGACGGCATGAAACACTTGCTGCCAAATGCCTCGGGCCAGGTCATAACGGGATCATTGCCGAATCGATAACGTCTCTGATTCTCGCTTCATACTGCAACTTCAGGCAGAAGCACAGACAGAAACAGACACATGTGTGGTATCTAATGTCTGATCCCAATCGGCCTTGCGGGCTGGTTTGGATGCGGTACTGCGAGGATCCATGTTCATATTAACTCGTGACTGCAGCCATACCAAGTACTGCCTGTCATGTAACAGAACGGTCAGACGCGTGTAGGCTGCTGATTGCGGTAGGCGTTACAGAATGCTGGGTAGCGGCTCTGGCGTGCAATTCGATGTCAGGGCGAAAGAATCGAGCCATCTAGCTGCCGATGTTGGATCTCAACCTTGGACCGTCTTAAATGTTCGTCCTGATATAGTGCTGTGCGTTACTTCCACGTACTTTATCTGACCAGGTATGCACCAAACGATATGTATGCACCTAAGCGATATGTTAAATATATACAACATCAATAATGTATATACAACTAGAATTATGTTTGACACTCCATAATTACCTGGCACCGTTGTGTACCTTAGTGGATGGCATACGATATTTCAAGGATCCTCACCGACTCCAGAATTGCTTGGTACTATATTCCATGTATATTTAAGTTGTTCTTAAATCGGTGTTCTCAAAGCGGTCAAAGCGGTGCACTCTCGGTCAAAGCGGTGCACTTCCTAATTAACTCCTTTACCCTATCCTCACCGGCAAAGTGAAAAATGCTGGAGCCGGTCCCCGGAGATTACCGGCCGCCCGGGCTGGTCAAAGAACCGGTTTATTATATCGAGGTGGAGAAGAAACAGGCCAGCAAGGTGATAGAGGCGGTGAAGAGCATCGTGCCGCCGCAGGGCTCGACGATGCAGCACATCAAGCGCGTGAGGCCCGTGCAGGACGCTCCCGGGCTGCTGGCGGTCCTGGTGTGCCCGACGTACCGCATTTCCGAGCATGAGCTGCAGGAGGCGCTCGAGGAGGTTCTCGGGCCCGTGGAAATCAAGCACAGCCAGGCCTCGCGGTACCCGGCCACGTCCAGCGAGGAGGCCAACGAGTGGGGCAAGCAGGTGTGGCCAATGATGTGGAGAGGCAACATCAAAGCGCAGCCCCCGCAATTGAGCGAGGAGGACGCTGCGTTCGCTGCCGAGACCGTCACAAAGCTGCCTGCTGCCCCGGACCACTCGCCGTGTTGCGACACCTGCTGGATCATCGACCCAGCGACCCGCAAAGTCGTGGGCAGCGCTGAGCCCGGCGCGGGCGGCTCACACCCCTTGAAGCACACGGTCATGGAGGCAATTGAGTCGGTGGCCCGGCACAACGAGCTGTCGGAGAGCGGGTACCTGTGCACGGGGCTGGACGTGTTCTGCTCGCAGGAGCCGTGCATCATGTGCTGCATGGCGCTGGTCCACTCGCGCATCAACCGCCTGTTCTTCAAGCGCTCCTCGCCCAGCACCAAGGGCCCGGTGCAGCACTACTGCCTGCACGGCCGGTCGCAGCTCAACCACACGTTCGAGACGTGGAGGGAGGTGAGCCACTAGCTGCACTGTCTAATTGACTACACTCACTGTGTAACCGAGGATCACTACCTTTGTGGTTGAGTACTCAGCATAGTGCGTCAGGTAGTAGAGCTGTGTGACCCAGCTGTGACCCAGCTGTGACCCAGCCGTGAGACCAAGCCGTGAGACCAAGCCGGGTGGGATCCCCACACCGTGCAGATCAGGCTGCCCAAGTAACCGCAATGTGCAGTCGACCCGGCTGCCGTTGCCCCAGCTGCCAGTGTAGTTGTTTATAAATAGTTGTGGCCGTTGGGCGTATGCGGGCTCCCTAGCCTCTCTTGGGCACGTGAGTGGACCGGCGAAACAAATCACGTCTGGAGACCTGGTCCCATGCCTTGGACCCGTGCCCCCGTACGCCTTGACTAGTGTTGTAGTTTTGCCCTAGCCCGCGATTCAAGGAAAACAAAAACAGACCGACAAGTCTCGCGAGGCCAATTACGGAGAAGAGCGTCGGGGACCGCTCAGCAGAAACTGTAATATGTATGACAACGCTTTGGTCGCCATCGCTTCACATACCATGGGCGACAACGGGCTTTTCGACTCGAACTACTCCCCGTACTCCCCAGACCGCATCCCGGCCGTCCAGAAACCACTCAAGCTCGCCAGCGCATTGACCCCGCAGGACATCGACGCAATAGAACACGCGGACGCGGCCTCCTGCACCGTGCCGGAGCAGTGCCCGCTCTCCCCGAAGCAAACGAGCGCTCGCCGCACGTCCGGCCGACGGCCGCTCTCAATCCTCTCGAACTCCAGCCTGAACTCCAATCCGGATCTCTATCCTAATCTAGACACGCGGTCGCCGGAGCCGTGGAGCCCGGGCCGCCACCGCCGCCACCGCAGCGTGATTGGATCGTCCGTCGACTACCGTGCATATCATAGCCCCCACCTGCATCAGCATCCCTACCACTCTAGCATCTACAGCTCCGGCGGCGGCCGGCTGTCTCCCGGGCTGTACGGCAGCTCGTCGTTCCTGCCGCCGCCGCAAGCGCAGCAGCCCCAGCACGCGCAGCCGCTGGACCCCTCGTCTTATTTATACAGTCCGCCGTCCCACTACCCCCATAATGCCACCAGCGGCGGACCGAGCCCCGCGGTGTCGCCCACCCTGGCGCAGGGGGCCGTGCCCGCCATCGACTCGCCGATCAGCACGCTGGCCCAGGCCCAGCAGGGGCTGCAGGACGTGTTCGTGGTGCTGGCGTACAAGGAAAGACAGGTTCTCGAGGCGCGGCAGACGCTGGAGACCGCGGAAGAAGACCTCGAGAACTTCCGGCACCGCATGTACTCCATGCTGTCCCCCAACATGGTGCCCGTGCCCATCCGGCCCTCGATCATATCGCGCAAGCACACCGTGGGCATCAACGCCCTGCAATATACCCCCGTCAGCCGGACCGCGGAAGATCGGAGGCGGTCGCGGCCTCCCAGAGTGGTGTCGTGGCGCATAGACACAGACGTGCCCAGTGGCACCCAGCCGCCCAACATAGACGAGCTCGAGAGCCACGCGGAGCACGCGCACGGGCCAGACAGCGTCGCTCTGCAGGTCATCAAGTGCCTTCTGGGCATCGTGCGTTGTATTATTTCCACATTCCCGGTCCAGCAGCAAAGCCTCGGCCTCTACCACGAAAAGGAAGGCGTCGTGATCGGCTGGAGCCCGCAGTACCCGCTCCCCATGGACAGTTTATACGGTCACTTCGTTTACGAGGCGTAGGAGCGTTATTTTTATTTCATCATCATTATGTATTTATCGTTATTTAAGCACAAAGTTCGCTTTGCGCAGCTTCAGGTACTTCTGGTCGACCTCGGGGCCCATTTTCTTCACGATCTGGTAGATGTCCTGGTCGTGGAACCGCAGGCCGCTGCTGGTCTTGTAGGGGCCCTCGAGGCCGGTTATGTCGCACCAGTGGCCGGCCGGCAGCACGCTGGGCGGCGCGTCTATGTTGAACCACGTCGGCTTGGTGGGCGGGAACGCCGCCACCCGCTTTTGCTCTTCCATCAGAACCGCCTTGCTGTTCCTGGTCCGCTTGGGCAGCTTCCAGCCGGTGAGCGTCATGTTCTGTGGTGTTGGGTCTGCTTACTACCGGAAAGTGTAACCTACCCACACCGAAATGGGGAGTATGGATAAAGGTGAGGTGAAGGTGATATTTGCACAGTATGTACTGTGTGCAGGTGCAGGCATAGTAGTCTGTAGTATGCAGTTAGCAGGTATGTAGTCTGTAGTATGCAGTTAGCAGGTGTGTAGTCTATAGTGCAGTATCTAGCAGGTGTGTAGTCTATAGTGCAGTATCTAGCAGGTGTGTAGTCTATAGTACGTAGTATCTAGCATGCACAGTGATCTAGCAGGTATAGTGTGTAGTCTATAGTATGTACAGTGTCTAGCATGCACAGTGATCTAGCAGGTAGTATGTAGTCTACAGTATAGTATATCGTAGCTATAGCATGTATAGTATGCAGTATCTAGCATGTACAGTGATCTAGCAAGTCTAGCATGTGGTGTCTAAAGTATGTTAGTACATAGTGTCTACAGCATGTATAGTATGCAGTATCTAGCAGGTATAGTATGTCGTCTACAGTATAGTATGTCGTGTCTATAGCATACAGTATGTACAGTGTCTAGCATGTACAGTGATCTAGCAGGTATAGTATGTAGTCTACAATATGTACAGTGTCTAGCATGCACAGTGATCTAACAAGTCTAGCATGTGGTGTCTAAAGTATGTATAGTATCTAGTATCTAGAAGTTATAGTATGCACAGTCTACAGTATAGTATGTCGTGTCTATAGCATACAGTATACTGTGACCCAGCAAGCAGTAGTGTCTACAGTATGTATTTAGTATCTAGCAGGTATATACTGTGACCCAGCAAGCAGTAGTTTCTAGAGTAGTATCTAGCAGTTACAGTATATACTGTGACCCAGCAAGCAGTAGCGTCTACAGTATGTATTTAGTATCTAGCAGGTATAGTATGTACTGTGATCCAGCAAGTATGCATGCAGTGCCTATAGGGTTGTACTGTCTCCAGTATGTGTGTGTGTACCCAGCAGTATGTGTGTACCCAGCAAGCCTACGCAGTATAGTATTTAGTATCTAGGGAATTATGTACTGTGATCCAGCGAGTCTGCATGCAGTGTCTATAGTTTGTACTGTCTAGCATACACGGTCACAATGTCTAACATGTATGCACTGTCAGGCGATAGTAGAGTGCCAGATCGAGGTCGTATTGTAGCCGCCAGTATGCAGCGGCACCACTGAAACCTATGATCACTTGGGTGTAGCTATATATCGCCTACGTATGCTTCTACGGGCTATTTCAATGAGCTTACGCTCTGGTGCACATATGCTCCATGTTACATCATTATACATGATCGGATGCAGAGTTTCCTCATATGACAGGTCCCAACTGCCCGTGCCCAGTCCCTTCTTATACATTACGCGTGAAACAGCCGTTGTGTACATACATTACTCAATCTGATCTGAGACACATGGCCGAGACGGCGCCGGGGCCCGCTGGCTCGCCCACCCCGCAGCACTGCTGTGTGGCCCCCATATAGCTAAATACACAATATACTTGCTGATGACTCCGCTGCGCTGTGTGTTTGCACAGGGGCCAGGGCACCGAGGGGCATGTCTGCCTGGATGATTCCGTGCCCTCGCTGATCCATAACCCTGGAAGGGCAGTATAATGTAATCCAAGTAAACAAAACACAGTCCGGGAATCAGCACCATCTGCAAAATAAACGAACACAGCACAGAATAGGCGCAGTAGATCTAGCTACGAGTCCATCCGTAGTAATCACTGTACCGAACACACGATTTCGCTAATGGTCAGAGATTCAAGCCGTTACCTCGGCCTCTGCCCAGAGATCTTCAGTAGTATCGACACCCCGCCAATTTCAACCAGTATTGGGGCAGTTAGCTATGGCATTCCCACTTATGCGTCCCTGGAGGTTCTGATTGCATACCTGACCGCTGCAAACGCGGTGAATTACGACACGGTTGCTGAGTTTCTCATGGTTTACCGGTCGTTCGCTACGGGCCCTCAGCTCTGGCGCATGCTCGCATCCCGCCTCCTGTGGGCAGCAGACCTCGCGGCCCGTGCTGGTTCAACCAACGAGGTCGGTGCAACCATCGGAACCCGCTGCTTCGTGATGATTCGCATGTGGATCCGCGACTACTTCGTCCAGGACTTCGTGGCCAACACGGAGCTTCGAGCGGTGGTGGCCGAAACTGTCACCGCTCTGGCCGGGTGCACGGAATTCATTCTCCTGGAGCATTTCAACCTAATCATGGCCCAGCTGCGCCGCGAGTGGGACACCCAGATCAACAAGTACTGGGTTCTTTCGCCTCAGCTCATCGGCAACGTCGACACTCCGGTGCCCATGGGTGGCGAGGCGCTTCTGCTGAACGAGCGGCCCGCGCCGTCATACATTCTCGACGGAAGCATCCCGATAGATGCAGACATAGCCGTTCCAAGTATACAGGAGAGCCCCAAGAAGCTGAGGCCCAAGAACAAGCTCTCCACTTTCTTCCTAGGAGGGCGACAGAGCAGCGCCAGAACCAAGACCGACGAGGTCGTTCTACATAACAAAGTCGACATACTGGCGATGAAGATCATAAACGAATACCATGAGCGCGACCGGAGAAATACCACTGCATTACACCAAACCATCCGGACCATCAGCTCCCAGGGGCCGTTTCCCAACCAGCAGTTTGCAAACGAACCGTTCACTGCTGCCCCGTTTGCCAACGAAGCATTTCTTTTCAGCGAACCCACTTTGTTTGGCGATACTCCTCCATCATCTGACCAGGCATGTGAATCCTACTTTACGCCTAGGCGAGTGAGGCGTCGCGAGCCCGCTGAGTCTCCTGCCGGGTGCGAGCCTGCTGCCCACGGGTTTGAGTCCAATACCGACAAAGAGCAGGCCGAGTCTGACAGCATGGTCCGGAACCAGCCAGTGTCGCAGATCTTCACGCAGACTCCCGAGATCGTAGTCAACCAACCGGATACCGACTCCATGCAGGGCGAGACCCGGCACCTAGGTTCTTCTCCCTCCATTGAACAGTATGGCGGTGTAAGGAGCGAGGACACCGAAGAAGGTCAGCAGACCGGAGAGGAGCGTGAGCAAGAACCCAGGCAAAAGCGCCAAGACGACGAGGACGACGATGAAGACGAGGAGCTTGGCTGGGCCACCCCAACACGCTCCATCGATAGCTTCTCCCAACAGAGATCGGAAGAAGACAAGTCAGCAAGCATGATGCACGAACAATCGAGGGACACGCTGAATGTGAACAACATGGTTCTGGCCAATACCACTGGCGACAGCGTATTCGAGGAGTCTCTCCGAGAGAGGCAATCCGCACTTCTGGAAGAGGTCTACACGGACGAAACCTCCGTCTCCACGCTGGAAAAGGCCTCAACCATTCAAGAGTCCCATACCCCCGAAAATTGGAATATGGATATTGATTTCAATAACTTTGATCGTGTTTCGTTCGTAGGGTCTTCGCTCAGCACGCTGTCCACATCAACGAGATCGGCCTTTTCCGTGCACGCTCCGAAGACTCCTCAAAGCTTTACCCAAGCTTATGAAGGCAGCTTTCCAGTTGCTGATAACCACCCCAGCAGGGCCATATCGCTCATGTCAGAGATCGATAACTCTCTGCTTCAGCCATGCGAAGGGTACACACCCATGGATGCTGCTCGGCTAAGGGCACTGCCTGATTCTAAACTGGAAGGCGACGCAATTCTAGCAACTTTGAAAAAGCTGGAGGGCATTAGTACCGATAATGACACCGATTCGTATGATGGGGTTGGTGATCTTGACCATGCCCCCGAGCTCGTAACGAGGTCCAGGAATGACCAGTCTGAGAATAAACTGGCTTCGAAGGATAAGCTGGTGGAGGACGTTATAGGATTGGGAATATCCAGTAATGCTTCTCCCTACCAAAGGGAAGAACATCCACAGGAGCCACAGCAGCAGCCACAGGAGCAGCCACAGGAGCATTACCAGGAGCAGCCACATGAGCAGACCCAGGAACAGCACCAGCAGCGACAGTCTCAGGAGCAGCAGCTTCATGGGCAGCTTCATGAGCAGCCTAAGGGGCTCCCTAGGGGGCACCTGCATGCGCATTCTCGCGAGCCGAAGCACGACAACCAGGCGCTTACCGGCTTAGGGATCTCACAGGCAATGCCTTCAGATATTTATAGTTCCAAGACTCTGCGTATGAACTACAGCCCGCGAGACTCATACGAATCTTTCACCAACCAACCAGATATCCCGAAACCACTTCCTACCCTTCACATTGGCCTTCCAGGTTCTACACATGCACCGTTCATTCTGTCATACGACGCAAGGTCTGTTGCCGAGCAGATGACCCTAATTGAGTGCGAGATTGCGAAAGAGCTCGATTGGCAGCAGCTGGTCCAGGCAGACTATGCCAATAAGCCTTCTCGTGCGGTTTCTTCCTGGCTTCAGATAGTCATGGATGAAAACCCCCTCCACGGCGTGGAGCTGGTCATGGCTCGGTTCGACTTGGTTTACAAATGGGTCCAGTCCGAAGTACTACTATGCCCCACTGCTGCCCTGCAAGCACAGGCGGTGTCTCGCTTTATCCATATCGCATTTGAGTCATTGAGGCTGCAGAACTTTGCTACCATGACCCAGCTGGTGCAGGCGTTGTCCTCCAGTGTAGTGGAGTCTAGGCTTGGAATGGAGTATTTCAACTTGCTGCCTGTTCATGATCGGGAAACTCTCGATCTGCTGCAGTCCTTGACCAGTTCTGCAAACAACTACGCGAAGTTGCGGAAGGCCCACAGCAGGTTTTCTTGGGCCAAGGGATGCGTTCCATTCACGCCGATGTTTTTGAAGGACATCGCATTCATTTCTACTTCCGCTTCAACAAATGCGGAGAACGAAATACATTTTGGTAAATACCATGCCACCGCGAAGGTTGTTAATGCATTGAAATACTGTGTTGAAAGTGGCAACAAATACAACATCGAGCCTGACAATACTCTAATATCAAAATGCTTGCACATTGCCTCTGCCTAATCATAACTATAGCATTAATCTTGTATAATAATAATTTTCTTAAGGAATCAATCTGAAATCAGCTAAGACTGAGAACGCATCTGCTTCACCAAGTATTATTTAGGTAGACTACTTAGCCAGCACAGACTGTAGTGGGTGATTTGGACGATGCCATAGACGTAATAGCAGTAAAGACAACCAATGTAACATGGTATCCCATATTATAAACACAGGGACCTGCTTTTCGTTATTTAGATGTTCGTTTCGCTGTGCGTAATTTTCAACTGAGATGACCTCGTTGCACGTTCAGATAAAAGAAAAATGCAAAATTAATGATTATTTTGATATATGTAAATTAACGTATGGTGATGTAGCTTTCTAGATCATGTTGGCAACAACCAAGAGGATTCCGGCGACACCGACCTTAGTGACAGAGCCACTGTTACCAACCGAAGGGGCAGCAGACTTCGAGGGAGCAACAGAGACACCAGGAGCACTGGCGGTACCATTGTTCGAGTGAGATGCAGAACCAGTAGAAGACACAGGGGCAACAGTGGCAGGGCTGGTGGTGGGCTTAGGAATGGCAGAGTTCTCAGTGCAGCTGCAGTCCTCAAGAGTCAAAGTAGTGTGCTCACTGACAGTGTAGGTCTGCGAATTATAGGTCAAAGTGGTGCTGCTGCAAGGAATGGTAACATATGCGGTGCTCTCCTCAGTGGTAGTGGTGCCAGAGGGGGCAGAGGCGACAACACCGGGAGCGGTAGTGACAGCAGAAGCAGGAGCACTAGCAGAAGGAGCAGGCTTAGCGGTAGTGACAGTGCCAATAGCAGAAGGCTTGTCAGTGCAGCTGCAGTCCTCCAAGGTCAAAGTGGTGGCCTCAGAGACAGTGTAGGTGCCGTTGCCGTAAGTCAGGGTAGTAGACTCGCAAGGGATAGTGACGTAGCTGGTCAAAGACTCGGTAACCGACTTGGGGCCAGCAGGGACAGTGGAATTAGCCTCAGGAGCAGAGGCAGCGGGAGCAGATGCAGCGGGAGCACTGGGCTTAGCACTGGTAGTGACAGTACCAATAGCAGCAGGCTTGTCAGTGCAGCTGCAGTCCTCCAAGGTCAAAGTGGTGGCCTCAGAGACAGTGTAGGTGCCGTTGCCGTAAGTCAGAGTAGTAGACTCGCAAGGAATAGTGACGTAGCTAGTCAAGGACTCAGTCACAGACTTGGTAGCCGACTCACTGGCAGCGGGGGGAACAGCAGTGGCCTTCCAAGAAGGGCTCGAAACGGGAGCCGAAGAGTTGGAGAAGGATGCGGAGTATGCAGCGGCAGAGCCAAGGATAGCAAAAGTAGAAATCATTTCTCAGTAACGAATGTCGGAAGGTGAGAGATGCTTTAGATCGATATGTTTCAAGAGGGATAATCCATCGATATATATATTGGTTGGTGCCTGCTTTGCATTACCCAAAGAGAGTGGCTATGCACGGGTAAGGGTAAAAGTGGATTCCAGCCATTGTTTTTGTGCTTATGCAGATGACAAAAGGAGAAGTGCCACACTGCCATGCTTATTTCATCCAATGTAATAAAATAACAAGTGCACAAGGGAAAAGTAGAACACTGAAGTAGTTTTATAAAAACTATTGGCTACTATGCTACGTATATTGATTTTATCTTCCTTGTTTACTTACTGAAACATGGTCAATATGGGGTTCGATGACTCGCTATGTTGAAGCTCTTGCTCCTATTATGCAGTCATGCAGCAAAAAAGCTTAGTTTTGGTGCTCGTGAATGGTCACGAGTGTACTATAAATAGCTAGAATTCCTAAATTTAGATTGTCATCGATAGGTTTTGTACACGTGAATAAGCTTGCTTAGCCAAATTGGGATGTTGAGGAGAAGGATTGAGGGGTTGGTACTTCGCGAGGGCACAGCTACATGTATGATGGATACGAATTTGGATTGCGGACATACCAGGGCTTACTGATATATTATTATACCAAAACAAAGAGGCTATTCTACGATGCCATTTCTAGTTTACCTCAAATAGCGAGCCCATGAAGTCGTTTACAGTGTCAGTTGCAAATTAGCATTTTTTGTTTTAGAATTTTTTTCGCGTTTTTTTTCCCTATTATTAGCATTTCTATAATTATATGTGTTTGTGAATTAATGTGAATTAATGTTATTAATTGTGGGCGCAATCTGTATGGTGTAGGTTTATTACAATCTGTGTGATGTAGGTTTATTACAATCTATATAAAGTACGCGTACCATAGCTCATTGCAGTTGCTCGTGACACAAAAAGTTTCACTCAGCAAACTTAATATCAGATCAGCCCATGCCTCTATTTCCTCACATATACACTACCGCGCAGTTTCTGACATTAGCCCTGTATATTGTTTTTATACCAATATCACTAGTAACTATGCCTTTAATGTAACAATAGTACGTAGCCCACACGTAGTAAGCTCACGTGAGCACACCATCCACATCGAAATACAAACAATAAACAAACAAAGTTCACGGAATCTACCACCAGTAAAATGGCAAGCGATTTCCGCTCTGTGATCACGGAAACCTTCCAACAGAGCCAAACTGGAGTGAATGGACACAGAATCCTGTCAACGAAACTCAAAAACTCCTACTTGGCTGTCCAGGATACCCCCAACGAGAACCTGTTTTTCATATGCTTCACCAGGTGTGTGGACCGTTTACTTACAGCAAATCGCAAAGACCAATGCGCAGAGCGCGTAATCGAGTTTTTAGTTGAGTTTACGAAGCTGCTGTGCCCTGCTCGCGAAGATGAGGACGAAGACGAAAGTTACAGCTTGCAAGAAGAAAAGTCGATTCAATTCATAGAACGACTTATTGAGCGGTATGTCGACGGCTTGAAGTCACGACTTGCCCAGGTGAGACTCCGGTGCATCACCCTGATTGGCAGCTTAGTGCCTTTGGTGCCTATTAACGAGACTCTGCTGGAGGATTTGGAGCAGCGGGCACTGAAGCGGTTGGTAGACGTAGACGTGAAGGTTCGAATCCAAGCTACGTTACTGGTGTCCAGATTCGAGCTCACTGAAACTACATCTCGAGCTCTATCGCGGGTCATGCAGCACGACCCCAGTCCCGAAGTGCGTTTGGTGGCCATTTATAACGTCGCTCACGGCAACCGCGCCCTTACTGAGCTGGCTTGCGAACGTGTACGTGACCCCTCCAACCAGATTAGGCTTTGCATGTACTCCAAGGTTCTTACCACTATCGACTTTCGAACCCTCAGCATCGCGTCTCGGGAGAGGATTGTGAAGGCGGGCCTCAATGACAGAGACGAGAACGTTCGCAAGGCTGCATCCTCCCTGATCGCCAACAGATGGGTCAGTATGTCTGACAATAACATCGAGTTGGTACTGCGGCGCCTGGACGTCATCGGCCGCACCGAGATCGCTGATCTGGTGTTGTCAGCTTTTCTTCGGCTCCGTAGGGAAGTCATTGACATGCTAGATTTCGGAGACGACTTTTTCGACCATCTGTGGGTTGAGGACTGCGTGCTGTTGCGTGGGTTTCAAGACTTCTGCTTAAAGGAAAACCTCACTGAACTGCGTGAGACGAGGATGCCAGACTTGGCTGTGATCGCCAACACCATCGAGCGATTGTGGCAGAAGTTTGAAGACCCCCTCACGTACGAATCCACCTCCAACATTGAGGAGGCTAAAGACTTAAGGTTGAGTTTGCCGTTCATGGTGGACCAGCTGCTACAGATTGCATGCAAATATGACTTGTACGATGAGGCAAGCCGCCAGCGAATTTCCGAGGTAACCAATATGATTGCCATGTCTGATAGTGTCCCCAGCTACGAGTCCATTGCGCACATTGTTTCCATACAGCGTCGTCTCAACTCCAGTGACACCGCACTTGTGTCGTGGGCTTTCGAAACCATCGAGGCTACTCCTTCGATGTCCACCCAACAGCAGAGTTCGGATGCCGACATTGTGTCTGGCCTGCTCCGAGCACTGTCCATATTCTGCTCAGTTTTGTCTCATGTTTCTTCCCGGGACGTGTCCGCATATCTGCCTTCCATATACAATACCTACATCCAGCAAGCGCTGCAAAGCCCCATTTCGCAGATCAGAATCATTGGCCTGAGGTGCCTAGGGCTGGCATGCTTGCTCGATTATAAGTTTGCTGCTTCCCACATCTCGTCGTTTACCGAGTTCGTCTCCAACAACAGAGACAAGACCAACAACTCGCCCGATCTTTCTGAGGAGATCTGTCTCTGTATTCATACTACTAATGACATGCTGCTGAAGCACACAGAGCCTGAAGCTCATGGAAGATCGATCACCTCCGAGAACGCAGACACATCAATTGCTGGAGAATCCAACCACCTGCCTCGAGAAAGTATTGTGGCGCTGTTCGTATCGCTACTGGACACCACAGACTCCGCAATTCACAGTGCGGCTGCGCTTTCGCTTGCTAAGCTCACGCTGGCGAAAATCGTTGATGACCCCTCAGATATCATCAGGCGTTTGGTCGTATACTACTTTTCGTGCAGCGACAGTGACGATTACAGCGATACCGAGATTGGCGGTTTATCCACTGAGGAGCGACTTGGCTTGATTCAGCAGCAACTGTTGCTGTTCCTGAAGGCATACACGCTGTATGGAGACGGTAAGCTCGAGCTGGCTGGCACCTTTTTGGATGCGTGCCGTGAGTACGCAGCTTGGCGAGCCGTTCACCCGACCGCTGTTTCCATTGGTGACTTTGTGAAGCAGTTTGTCGAGCTCACTTCCCTTGAAGGGTCTGATACCAGCCATGGTTCAGCGGTCGGTAACGCCCACGCTATCGTAGCCATTGGTATAATTGAGCTGTTTTTCTCGACAGACGACGCCAACGTTAAGCGATCGCTGGTCACTATTTTGGGTAAGCTTGAGCTTGAAAATGCTACAGAGCCTGAGCTTACCGTATTGCGGAACGTTCTAGCCTCCAAGGGAGATCTTGGGGCAGTTCGCGGTGCTACCAACCGAACTGCATTGACCAACTTCAACGCCAAGGTATGCGAACTGTGTTCCCAAAAGGAAGTGCCCGATATGCAATCACGAGAGCAGGAATCAGAACAGACCAACGACCCAAAGCAGAACAACGAACCAGAGCAGGAATCGCTGCAAGGGCAGGAATCACCACAGGGCCAGGCATCACCACCAGAGCAGGAACCGCGTGAGCACGAAGTGCATCACGAAACGTCACAGGACGAACAAGAAGACCAAGCCGATGAATTGCATAGAGATATCCACCAGTCTTCGATCTTGATTCAGCCGCTCTAACTGGATATACCAATGAATATATCAATGAATAATAATTAATAATTTTTAAAGAGATACATAAAGGCTGCGTTTAGTAAACGAAGCCGAGGATCTTGCCAGCAACGTGCTTCCGGCGGGCCTCCTCGTGGTCCATAATACCAGCAGAAGTGGTAAGGATGATGTAACCGAACTGACGAGAAGGAAGAAGCTGGGTAACCCAGTTCTCGATGTCGTCGATCTTGATGTTGAAGCGGGGCGAGATAACGCCAACCTTGTTGAGACGACCGTTGAGGAAGACAGCGATCTTACCGGCACGGTGGTCGTCAACGAACTCGAAGTCGTCAATGTAGCCTGTGAAAGTGTTAGTACGAAGTTCTCAATAAAGAGAATGTCTGGAGCCTTTGAATAGCTAACCAGTAAGAACTATGGTGTGCCATGTATAAACTCCAGATCTCTATTCCGGCAAGTTAAAAGACAAACAGAGACTGAAAGCCTACAATAATGTAGGTATTCTCAGGTCATCCAGTTATCATGCCGGTTAAAAGTGTAATTGTGTGTACTTACCGTGCTTCTGCATCACCTGCAAAAAGCGGATGATGACCTTGGAGGCAGGACGGATGAGGACCTGACGCTTGCCAGCCTTCTCGGCGTTGTGGATGCTCTTAAGGGCGTCAGCGAGAACAGAAGAACGAGTCACTGTAGGTGTTAGTATTCCGGTTCAATGCAGAACCGGTCTCTCTTTCGCTAAGAACCAGAGTGTCCTGACACTAGCGGATTTCTGATCCTTGATTAGTAGATCCGGTGTGTCTCATAACTCCAGTTCATGAGAGACCAGTTCTTTGGAAAGAAAGATATCCTTGACGGCTGGAATGTACTTACTTTTTGGTTGTCAAACGGTGTGAGGGGAGGAAGGGAGTTTCGAGCCAACAAAATTTTGAAAAACCAGCCGTACGCAACCCTGGAAAATCAGGATCACGCTATACTGTTATCACAATTGAAATTGTAAATAGAGTCAATGAAAAGTTTTCAATTACATAAGAGCCCTAAATGTGTCCAGCGCGAGTCGCTGACTGTACCAATCCCATGTGAGTGTACGACTAGGTACGGTACGGTATGGCCACTGAAAGCTATGTAATTTAGTTATTGCATTTATGATGGTAGGAAGTATGATGAAATGGACATTGAGTATGTGTAACATGAGAGAAATGATATATTGAGCTACGAGTCAATGCCCGTTGAACCTGCAACTTTAGGAATGGCTGCGATCGCTACTAATTACAGATGGACAAGTTACTATAACGGGTAAGGAAACCATGCTTAACAGCCGGCCAAAATAAATAAATAATAAATATATGCTACAATTCAAACAACACTTGCACGTAAAACCTCGCTCTCTTCTCGTCATAATATGTAATTAGGTCTTCAGGCTTTATGGGATTTGCTGGTATTCTCACTGCTACCGTATCGTATGGGTCTGCGGCAACTACCAGGTACTGGTATTTCGTGTTCAGATCTTCCACGGTTTGCTCGTAAGAACTCATGATTCGAGATTGAGGCTTGATCCCAGGGCTCAGCTTATCCAATTGGAATTCCGCTCTGAAGCCCAACATGCTTCTTTCAGTGTCCCTGATTTTAACAATATCATACTGAGGTATCCCTATTGATGGAGCAGGTTTTGGGAGCGTCGAATTGGCAGGCTTAGACTCAGGCCGGGGATTTTTACTATAGCGTTCGATATTTCGATTATGCATTTTTCCTTGTGCATGCGAGAGATACGCAGTAATGTTTGCATGTGCCGATAAGCACACTTTGCACTCTACATTACCGCTAGAGTGGATATACATATTTGGATCTGGACTAGACATCCTGGTGGGAGGTCCAATCGCGGGTGTTGATGTAGGGCAGAAAACACACTAAACGTACGTACCTTAAATTAACGTCGATATACTAAGCTGCGTTGTATCGCTGTTACAGTTTCTGCCCTAAACGACTATCCAGTAAACTAAAATAGTGTTGTGTACTCTGTGCGCGTGAACCATATGTGTGAATATGCCGGGTGGGTTTCGGCCAATTACCTAATTACTCCCAATTCGAATCGCGTGCCCCACGTCACAACAACTAGCCCCGCTACTCTCCTTTGCTTGCCACAATGAACTCCGAGTACGACTATCTGTTCAAGCTGTTGCTTATCGGCGACTCCGGAGTCGGTAAGAGTTGTTTGCTTTTGCGTTTTGCGGACAATTCTTACACAGACTCCTATATCTCTACCATTGGCGTGGACTTCAAGATTCGGACCGTGGAAATTGATGGCAAGACGATCAAGTTACAAATCTGGGACACTGCCGGCCAGGAGCGCTTTAGAACCATCACCAGCTCGTACTACCGTGGATCGCACGGAATCATTGTCGTATATGACGTGACTGATATGGACTCGTTCAATAATGTGAAGCAGTGGTTCCAGGAGATTGACCGCTACGCTACTGAAGGAGTCACCAAGCTCCTTGTGGGCAACAAGAGTGATCTCACCGCCAAAAAGGTCGTCGAATACAATACCGCTAAGGAGTTTGCCGATTCTATGGGCATCCAGTTCATTGAGGCCTCTGCCAAGGACTCCACCAATGTAGAACAGGCCTTCGTGGCCATGGCCCGCCAAATCAAGGAGCGCATGCCGAGCTCGGGAGCCACTGCCGGCGATAAGGATAAAGTCAATCTCGGACGCCCTGTCCAGGACTCTAACGGTGGATGCTGCTAATTTCGTACACCATGCAATTTTTTAGATATCCAGCCCATCATGATCTGGGTCTTGCCTGTAGAATGGCGCCTAGTTTCTTCATCGTAACATAACTAATCTACTTTTGCCTCTTTGGGCTTTATCTATTCGTATGTAGTTATGGCCGACTTCACCTATTTGGGTTCTTCGAGATTCTCAGAGTCTGTGCATTTGTTGGCATATTTGCTGTAGTGTATAATAATTATTCTTGTGGTCAATGTTACTATTATGCCTTAGGATTATTCGCTTGTTGTTTTGATATAGTTTTATGATTCAATGGTGTAATGGCTGATGTTGCTACGATCAATGTTGTTAAGACCAGTGCTGCTAAGACCAATGCTGTTATGACCAATGTTGTTATGACCAATGTTGTTATGACCAATGTTGTTATGACCAATACTTGCTCTGAATTTTTGTTGGTATGCTATACAGTCTATGCATTGCTGTGATTTGTGCTTGCTCTGAATGTTTGTGTTTTTGTTGTGATCCATGCATTGTCATGATCCGTGCTTGTCATGATCCATGCGTTGATTAATGCTTGCTATGACAGATGTGTTTTTGTGAGTGCTTATTGATGCGGTCAATGTGCCTATTGTCTGCATTGAAGTGCAAATTGGGTCATAATGCTAGGCCGGTGATCAAAGCGTGCTACTTAATACATATGGTTAGTTAACGCTCATTGTCTAATTTTATGGTTATGTTTTAGCGTTGGTATGCATAATAGAGTGTTTATACATTGGGTATTTGCAATACCGTATCTGTCTTGCATGTAAGACATTATGCACCGGTGGAATGCACCCCTGAGGCTGAAGTGTGTGTTTTCAGATTTCGTGAGAGCTGAAGCCCCTTTCATACATTTGTGCAGTTGTTGTGTTCAATGCATACGTATAAATAATAAAAATAGAAAACACAATAACAACAATGGGATGCGCAGCTACTAAGCCGCTTCTGAGGATCGAAATTAGCTAAAAGGAAATGGCGAGGCAACTCTAGAATATTGAAGAGGCTAGACTATATTATAAACTAATATAATTCGTAACATAAGTATAGAGTCCTCTATTAGGGAACTAGACCCAGCCCCCTTTCGCATATGCGCACCGTAACGTTTTGACGTCGCACGGGCCTACTGCGTCATAGCGTGCGTCTGACCGCCGTATAGCTGGTTGTCTCACCAGCCATCCATAAAATACGTAGTTAACCTTACCCTTCATTAGTGCGGACGAGCTTATGACGCGTCCAAAGCCAGGAGAACGAATCTACGGTAAGGGTATTGGAGCATCATTGCATATTCATAGGCTTGTGGAAGGAGGTGCTAATACTACATATGGGCAACAAGAAGTATAGGAGAGTAGAAATGGTGGAATATCCTCGAGGAAATAGCATCATAGAGTACAATTATAAACGTATCACAAATTTATTTGTACTGACTCTCATGAGATGGAGCTTAATTGGCCTGTAAAAATCTAGGGGGTAGGTGCAGCACGTTCCTGTGAAAGTGCATAACCCTTATCCACATTCCAACCACCGTTCTAGCAAATAATTAGCCAGGGCACCTATAATAAATAGGACACAATCGCCACAGTCAGAACAACTCAACGATAAGCATTCAAGCTACACATCCACAATCTTTTAACGGGTAGTGCACTCTTTCTCTATTCTCCTTTGAACATACAGTCATTCCTTTCTTTCTTTCTTTCTTTACTATGAAGACCACATTCCTTTCTCTCATTGCTATTGCAAATGCTGTTGTAGTCACTGAAACTGACTGGAACACGTTTTACGTCACTGTCGGTAGTGACGGACAGTCCTCGACTGCTCCTTCTACTACTGAGCAGGCTCAGCAGCAGTTGTATACTACCTCCAGCTCTTTCAGTACCCACTCCACCTATAACTACGCGTTCCAGAGCACTTGGTCGGCTGAGACTAGCCCTGAGCCTACTACTAGCTCTTCTAGCTCGATTACCAGCAGCTCCACACTTGCTGCCGAGACTACAAGCAGCAGTTCCACCACTCCAGTCACTACTAGTAGCTCTAGCACCCCAGAGACTACTAGCAGTTCGAGCACCCCAGTCACTACTAGTAGCTCTACTCCAGTCACTACTAGCAGCTCTACTCCAGTCTCCACCAGCAGCTCTACCCCTGTTACTACCAGCAGTACCACTCCTACGCCTGCCAGCACAACTTCTTCGAAGGTTGTCACTACTTCCTCATCACAGCCTCCCCAGCCTACTCTGGACAGCTTCCAGTCAGACATTGTGAACTACCACAACCGTGTGCGTGCTGAGCACCAGGTTGGCTCTATGACGTGGAACAGTGGATTGGCCAGCTATGCCCAGCAGTACTTGGACAACTCCAACTGCGTGTTTGCCCACAGCGGTGGCCCTTACGGTGAGAACATTGCCATTGGCTACGACACGATTGATGCGGCCCAGGATGCCTGGTACAACGAGGAGGACCTTTACGATTACGCTGCTGGTCAGTTCGGTGAGAGTACTGGTCACTTCACTCAGATGGTCTGGAAGGGCTCCAACGAGATCGGCTGTGCCACTGTTGACTGCTCCGGTAGGACCTTCTTGGCCTGCGAATACTACCCCAGAGGTAACATCATTGGCGAGTTCACCGAGAACGTCTTCCCCAAGAGCAGTTAAGCCAGTAACTAAAACAGATCAACTGTGAAAAGCCTAGTTGACACACCCGGACAGAACTGAGCCAGCCAGGCTAAGCTTTAAGCCAGCAATCGCTGCTGGAACATTCTTATTACTTTCCAATTCAGTCTTTCGTTTTATTTATTTACATAGTTTCTTCCCATCATTTTCATTTGACCATTAAAGGTACTTTTGTGCACTTACCACAGTTGACTAGTCAAAGCGCTTGATCGAAGTGCTGTCACTTCAAGCGCTTGTGCTATTTGGGTGTTCCATCGAGGTCCTTCTTTGCAGCACTGTCTTGTCGAAGCTCAGTCAATACTGACTGGTCGCGAATCAGTGTACAGATACAGGTAGGTATTTTTGCGAATTTACTGGGCTCATGATACACAAGGCAAACAATCCTCAAAGTTGCGGCTGCTAAGTCCAGATCAAAGTGCATTCGCTTGTTGTAAAGCATTGCTCAGCCTAGTACTCATTCTATTCAGGTCCTTGATTTAGCACTATCCAAGTAGCTTATCGACAGCCCAGTCAACACTGAGTGTTCGCAGATCAGTATACTGTTGACCCACACCAACGAATAGCACTGGTACACCCGTAGCATAGGTCACATTGACAAGAGTTCCAAGCATTTCGCCAACGGTGTCACACTTGGAAATAAGGAAGAAGTCGAGCCTGCGGTTTTTGCCGAAAGCAGCGTCAAAATTGCGCGCCTGTTCCACGCTATCAGTTCCCACCAGCGCCTCGCCTACCATGATGATTTTGTCGGGGTTTGCAAGATTGCCGAACTTCTCCAAGCTGGACATCAGCCGATCATCGTTGTGACGCCGACCAGCGGTATCAATTAAAACAACGTCGAAGTGGTGCTTGGCAGCGTGCTCTACTGCCCGCTTGGCAATGACTGCTGCATCTTTACCGTAGCCCTGGTCATAGAGTTCGATTTCTCCCTTCGTGCCTTTCATCTGCTGTAACCTCTGCACATGCACCTTCAGTTGCTCCACTGCACCACTCCTGAACGTATCGCACGCAGCGACCAGCACCTTGAAGTCGTTTTGCAAGAACCAGAACCCGAGCTTGCCCAGATTGGTAGACTTACCCACCCCGTTGACACCAACCACGCTGATCACAAATGGTGAACCACTCGCAGATTTACGTTTGATTCCAGCAAGCAGATCGGTGGAGCTAGAAGGTGTGAGGATCCGGGAGAGGGCGCGTTTCATGCTTTGGCGCACTGTGGCCTTCACGGAGGTCCAGTTTCCAGTGCTGGTGCCAACCAGATCCTTGCGGACCTGTTCGCAAATAGACACAGCAACCTCCTTGGCCACATTCTTGTTCACGAGGTGGTCCTCCATGGCATTCAGAACCGACTTCAGGTCGTTGTCATCGAGCTTCTTACCTCCTACGAACTTTTTCAGGAACCCGAAAGGCTCACTGGCAGGAATATCGGAATCTTCCGAGTTAAGAATCTCACCAAGCTCGTTGCTCAATTCTTTGACCACAAATCCCTGGTTGGACTTGCTGCCTAAATCAAGTGCATTGAGCTGGGTGACAGGTGCATCGTTAGAAGACGCTCCCAGCTCAGAGTAGTCAAGAGCTTCGTTATCCGAGTCTGATGCAGCCTGTCCATCCCAAGTACGCTTCTTCTTTGTCTTGCGTTGCCTTTTCCCTTTAGTACTCGCGCCTGTGCGGCTCATGGTGCCAGGTGATGGTGTGCTGGCAACGCTATTAGTGGCAGCCGTGCTGTCGGAGCTGTTTACAGCAGTCTTAGGATTAGCAGCAGCATTAGCGGGTCCATCTGCAGGTCCATCTGCAGCCATATTGGTAGAAGAACTGGTGAATTTCTTCAGTCGCACCTCTACCAATGCCCTGAACTTCTCCGGGTCGTCAACACTGGCATGAATCTTTGCCACGTCGGCAACAACGCTCTCCGGAGCAGCCAGCCGCAGCGAAGCGGGGTATAGCAGAGCGACATTGGTCCCTGTTTCGGCGTTACTAGCCATACGCGCGGTGTAATCGCCGGCTTTGCCCAGTCGGAGCTGCGCTTGGCTATCCAGTCTTGTTGTATCGATACATTGGTGAACAATAAGCTCATTTACCACCGACGTAGGGACGCTAGAGGTGTTCTTGTCGAACTTTACTGTACCTCCATTCTCGAATACCACAAGCCTGTACATGTTAACCCTAACCAATCCCTCTACGCTCCCCAGCGGGTTAACTGTCTGTTCACCCAAGATGGTCGGGAGATAGCAGCCATGAGCTATGGATACGGAGACAGTAAATGCATCAAAATGGTGAATTGAATTGAATCAGGAGCTGCATTATTTGCATTGTTGGGATTTAGGACCTAGGATTTAGGATAGAGTAGATACACCCGCTACCAGCACCAGCACCAGCACCAGCACCGGTATTGGAAATACCAATGCAATTGCAAGAGCAGAAACACCGGCAAAGGTCCTGGTATCTGTACTAGTACATGTTTATTATCAGTTAGTTCTCGTTATGAGTAAGAGCAAGTATATATGCTAATATCACATGGTCATCGTACCTTGCTTCCCATGTCTACATTCAGTGATAAAACATACGACGCTAAAAAGTACGCGGCAATTCGCCCTACTTATCCTGCCTCGCTCTATAAGGAGCTCCGTTCATACCTTGGAATTCCTGATAACGAAAGAGTCACTATCGGTATCGATGTTGGCTGCGGTCCTGGTGAAGCTACCGCTGCACTAGCCCAAGAGGTGGCCAAGAAGATGTTTGGACTGGACCCAAGTGAGGTCATGCTGGCACAGGCCCGCGATAAGTACGCTGACCTGGGTGACCGCATCCATTGGATTGTCGGGGATGACACAACCTTAACTGCCAAGACCGACGACCATTCCGTTGATTTGGTCACCGTAGCTGAGGCTGCCCACTGGCTTACTTACCCAGACTTCTGGGAAGCTGCCCACCAGGTGTTGAAGCCCAATGGCGTCCTGGCGTACTGGGGGTACTACGACTTCGGGTTTGTGGGGTACCCAGAAACACTCGATATCATCCGAGACTTCGGGGTGTCCAAGAGCAAATGTGGACCTTACTGGGCCCCCGGTCAGCATTTGCTCCGCGATCTATACCTTGGGCTGGAGCCACCAAGCAATCTGTTCAAGGACATTACCGTGTTCCGTGACAACAGCCCCAAAGTGGAAGGGCATGCCAAACAGCCGTTTGAGCTTGTTCAGCATGATGTTACCGTGGGTGATGCCTTGCAGATGCTGAGCACGTACTCGGCTTACCATTCGTGGAAGGTGGCCAACCCCGATAAGCCCGACATTCTTCAGCAAACGACAGACGAGTTGCTGCAAAAAACGGGGCTCACTCTGGACTCGAAGGTTACTGTGAAAACACACACAGTGCTTATCCTTGCCCGAGCCAAAAACTAGTTCGAAGCACCGGAACTATATGTTGTAAACTAGCTATTTAAAGAGTTGATATACCATGACGATAGTGATCAGTTCTAAGAGGTGTAGCAGTACCTCTCGAAACACCCCTTACACTGATTCGTGGGCTCGTCGCCATTCCTCTGCTGCTGCCTTAGAATGATAGAGCATGCAAGACAAGTCCGCCATTCCGGATCGATGGTCCCGTTGTTCTGGGTCATTACATTATAGCCATTTCTAATCGTTTCGTCACGCTCGTGTGTAGGGAAGCTGAGTTTTAATGTGTCCTGGTTAGCTGCATAACTTTTGTGGCTATTCGGAACGTACAGGATCAGTGGGCCCGCGGTCTCATTTTTGCATCCGAATAATGTCGGTCGCTTATCCATACCTAGCTTGGCAAAAACTTCTGCTTTAGGTATTGTGGGAAATGGCACTGAATTTCCCTGGGTGCCTCGCTGCCGTTGGTACGTATTCCACATAGAAACCCCACTAGGCCAGTTCTGCGAGGAATCAGCGGAATTGTCAAAACTGAACACCAAGTCTAGATTACGCTGGGGATGAATCAGTGGGTCAAGTGGGATGTTCTGACCGTCTTCACCGCCATCCACGAGCTGAAGGACTTCATTGTCTCGAATACTCTCGGTAGACCACGGCACTCCCTGGAACGGATTGGGCTCAATTAAAGCAAACACTATATTCTGCACCTCCCCTACTATCCCTAGAATGTAGTTATACAGTGTTTTAAGTACCCCCACACTGAAAACCTGCTGGATAACTGCATTGAACACAGTTGAAGAAGCACCAACCAAGAACCCAACATTGTCGTAGCCAGATATACATCCTGCAGAGTTCGAAACCTCATTGGCCAATTGCGTTCCCAGATACTTTGTTTTCATAAAGGCTAGAACCGTCGGGTCCCAGGAGCCGAATTCAAAAGGGGTAATTTCAAACACAGAGGAGTTGAGGGAAACGCTGGCACTGAATACGGGCATCTCAGCCTTTTCAGTGGCATTGTATATTGTTCCAGTTGGCATAGACGTATTGTAGCCGTCACACACAATAATCGGCAACGGCATACTGTACTTCCGGCCATAGTTAGTGAGATCGGACCATAACAGTGTTCTCCCATGCTGGGAATCCGCAAATAGCTGTGCACTCAAAAGTCTTCCCCATATGTCTGCAAAAGATACCAGGAACCCTGCGTTGATCTTGCCAATGACATCAGTGACGACTGAAGTATCCCACCGAGGACGGAAGATGCTGAACACACCGCTACGTTCATCACCGGGCACGAATGGATTCTGGAAGTTCCACATTTCTTCCGAGGCTTGGAGCTCCGGTATTGAAGTCCAATTGCTCATTGCTACTGAGCCCACTAACCACGATCCGCCAGATAAGCCAGCAATATAGGTTGACGCTTGGAGAAGTCCACCGAGGCCCCCAGCTTCATATTGCGAACCAGGTGTACGTCCGTCCAGAGCGGCCAGCATCCCTGCTCCGCTCAGCATTGCTCGAAAGCCACCACCTGAAAAGGCCATTCCGATCCGGGTCATATCACTGCCTAGGTATGACCGCACATCCATTCCCTGTATTTTTGACTCCTCTAGCCAGTCAAGCAGTACTAGCTGGGAGGATTCATCTCGCTGCTGGATCCATCTACTCTCCTCAGTACACAGGCTGCCGTTGCTGGCTTGTCGAAGCACAAGATCACTGGGGCATTGAATGTCCTGTGGAGCGTAAGCTCTCGCTGCAAGGACTATTCCTACGTAAATGGACCACATGGTAATATAACAAATAACTGTATGGGATAATATATATTAACAATAGAGTTGGAGCTTAATGCACGCAGACATCAAACAGTAACAGAGAACACCCGTTTCGTGGCCTTGTTATCTACCGGTTCCTCGTCACCAAAGTCTCTAGTATGTTTCTCCTCCCAAATACTCTGAACGAGTTTCAGCTGGGCCAAATTGAAGCCCATAATATTACTTAGGTCCTTCAATGAAGCTCGCAGCAAATCTCTGATTTCCTCCAGTTCAGGCTGGAGCATTTTGTTGGCCACCAATTGGCGGTGGAACGAGTGCACGCTGAAAAACAGAACCCGACAAACCAGCTGCAGGCTCCATTTGCGTTCGAGCCATATCTGCACAAACTTCAGCAACTTCACAATCCTGTCCAGGGGGAAAGTCAGCAGTGCATCCTCAACCACTGGGGCTTTAATCCGCATTAAAACATCCATGAGGTAGCGTTCAGGTGCAACGTTAAGCGTGGCTAGAATGACATTACGTGGCTTAGGCTGCTCCTCTAAATCTTCAGTGCAGATATCCAAAGCTTCAAATAGTTTTTCACCGGCCTTCAAGGACTCGGCGGAATACTTCGACACCGTTGTTCCAGCACCGCCTTCCTCTTCGTCTTCTCCCTCTCCATTATCGTCGATCTGTTGATTACGGTCATTTTCAAGCTCATCCACCAACTTATCCTCGTACTGCTGCTCCATCTCCTGGTCACGCTCCTCTTCAATGAACAATGGCTCGTCGGTCATTTCCCAGATGCGCACAGACTTATCATGCGAAGCACTCACGGCGTAGCTGCCATCGGGTGCCATAGCCAGAGCCCACACTTCCGAATGGTGGCCCTGCAACTTCTGGATCTGTACAAACTTATTACCGTCCCAGTACTTAACCAAGCCATCCTTCGATGCCGACAAGAAGTTATGGGTTTGCGGCTCAAACACCACTCGCAAAACGGAATCGTCATGAGCAAAAATCGATTTATGACAGTCACCGAAGTCCAGTCCCCACAGTTTAATGTTCTTGTCAGCACTGCTGGTCACTAGCAATTTAGAATCATGCGAAATGTCCAGCGAGATCACTGGCAGTTGATGGCCGTAGAGATTAAGGAAGAATTTTAGAGTGTCCCGGAAGTACACCTTGACGGTGCTGTCCAGCAAGCTAGCAGCCACGAGCTTCATGTCTGGACTCAATTTGACGGCCAGCACATCGTCGTTAAACTCCAGTTTATGCGTGTTCTTCAAGGTCATGCGGGGTACCTTAACGCCAGCCTGTCCGAGGACTTCCTCCTCGATCACGCTGAGTTTCCAGAATCGGACACACTTGTCGGCTCCTCCACTGACCAACTGAGTTCCGTCGGAGCTTAGATCTAAGGTCCAAACTGCACCATTATGGCCCTGCTCGATAGTACTGATCTTCTGGGCCTTGGCGATGTCATAGATATCAATGGATCCCTCCTTGGTGCCAGCAACAACCAAGCCATCACCAGGCAAGAACTTCAAGGCCAAAACATACCCGGTGTCGGTGAGTGTACGCACGACGTTTTGGGAGTGAGAATTATAGATTTTGATCATCCCGTTCGAGCCAGTAGCGATTAATCTGCCGTCACCACTAATAGCTAAATCACGAACATCAGTGCGATGGCCAACGCTCTCCACAGCACCGAGCCTTTCGCCCTCTTCACCTTTGACCTTCCAGAATTCAAGTGCATTCGAGGCCAAGTTGAGCACGATCTGGTTCTTAGCACCGAGGCACAGTCCGGAGATCTTAGACTTGGCACGAATGATGCCCTGGGCCACGAACGGAGTTACCTGCACGGGCTCTTCAGTGTTGGTTCGCTTCTGCTTGCGTTTGATTGCTCGCTTGAGCTCATCATTAGTGCGTAGCCTCCAGTACTGAACGGCATCTCCAGAAGCACACAACAGCATGTGGCTGCGTTCGTCGTAAACCAAGGCGATTCCACGGTGCTTGCTCTGTTTCTCGAGTTCGCCAATAACCTCAAGTTGCTTGCCTTCGTCTAGCTCTGGGTTGAAGCTCCAGAGCTTGAGTTCAGTGCTGTTGCTGACGGTAGCAAAGCATGTCCGTCCTTCTACGCTGGTATATGTAGAGAGACCCCAGCACTCACCCTTGTGGGCAATGTGAGTCTCAATTGAATACTGGGTTTCCAGATCCCACACTTTGATCACACCGTCCTTGGCAGTGGTGACAAGCTTGTTACCGACCAGAGCACAGCCAGTGACCATCGCCTTGTGGCCCTTCAAACGGTACAATCCCTGTTCATTGACCAGGTCCCACACAACCACAGTGGTGTCTGCACTGCCAGACACAATCTGAGTTCCATCTTCAGTGAAGCTGAGGGCGGAAATAGCCGACCTGTGACCGCTGAACACCACGAGCACACTACTGCTGCGGATATCCCATACTCTCACGCTGCCATCAGAGTAACCTGCTCCAATCAACTCGCTTTGGGGCTCGTAGACCACATGCAGCACGGTGCTGCGGGGATTCTGCTGTGGATCCACAAGTCGGGTCACCAGCTCGCTGGTTTTGAGATCCCAGATCTGCACGGCCTCACCGGCACCCACAACGGCCTGGCCAGGGCCTTTAGCAGCGGGAATGTGCACAACGCTAGACGTTGAGGACACAATGCCGAATGTAGCCTCTAGTTCGAAGCGTGTATAGCTTTTCACCATGAATAAATTTTATCCTAGCCCACACAAATATATTTCATCACACCCTCGCCCGACTCATATAGTCCACTCGCTGTGCACTGTAGGCATTGGCCACTCAATTCACTGTGCACTACTGTCTCTGCACCTCTGTATTATGCCTTCTAGCGGATACACTGTATACACTTACACAGTATATATGCAACATAGTTTCGCATTCATATTACACCATATACGATATACTATTTCACATTCTTCTGCATATATGCATAACTGCACTATCCATCATATACATTTAAGCTGTATATGACCATATGTGCATCACTCAAAGAAGCTATAACGCGCGCTATAATTATAGTGTTCACATCTACCATCACGACATAACAACACATAAATCCACTCTAACTACGCACAACTTCATACTACGACTACACACCATACCTACACATAATGTACCACGGCCACATACGCTATATTATGCTGGATAATGACACGTCTTACCAAGGCTATGAAACGCACTTACTGCACCATTCTCGGCCACAATCTGTGGACATAAACTGTGCTATACATCATGAAATAATCATCTAACGGCATTACATGACTATATACGGCACAGCCGAATGCCAGCACTGCTGTGGTTCAAAGCAGGAAGATTAGTGTGGCACAGGGTCGTACTGGTGCTATACAAAGCCGGCACAGCAGCAGCTGACCTGTTACATCACAGACGAAAGCCAGTCCTTCTGTTTGAAATGAGGGTGTTCTGCAGTAACAGTGGATATGCAGTTATTTGTACCGGTTCACAGGGCAAAATGATTGGATTGGGGCCTGCAACTGGGATTGGCAACTGTAGTCACAGCGACGGCGGATTGCTGGAAACGTCAGAAGGCTGGGTCTCCTAGGATCATAAAAGAGTGCATCTACACCGTTGCCGCGACTACTTCTGGACACTTTTCGCCATCAAAATACTCTGCAGCTTCTGCTGGTAGGCCGGAGCAGGAAGGAACCGGCGAATCGATCTGACCTCGTCGCTGCTGTATCCCGCAATGTGCATGTTCCAATTACGCTCTAAATGCATATGGATGTCCTTCGCCTCCAAAATGTCGGACTTGCGGTGCTTCGCGAGCTTGCAGGCGAAGCTGGTCACACTTGTCACAAACTCGTCTGCCAGATCCAGCAGCAGCTCCTCCACGTCTCCATCGATTAACGGCTCGTTGTCCTCACCAATAATGTTGGTTACCAGGTCCGACAGCTTGCGTTTGGAAAGAAGACGGTCGCCAGAAAGATCGAGAGCAGGTGCTCGTACAAGACCCGGGCCATTCAGCGCCTGGGCATCCGTGGCACCACCGTTCATCAGTGTAGGACGTCCAGGGCGCATGTTCGCAGGCTGCAACGGCGGCACGTTGAGCTGATTGGGAATAGAGAGACTATCGGAGAGAGATCGGTGGCTGTTCAGTGCCGTACCAGCTACGGGCGGGACGGCTGCGGCTCCTACCGGTGCCGTGGGAGGCACACCAGCTGGCTTGGCCTGAGCTCTCAATTGCTGTTGCTGGAGAGCTCTTAACTGGGCTGCACGGGCAGCTGTGACCTGGTTGGGTGGGATCGGCTGGCCCTGCTGGTTCCGGGGAATTCCTCTTAGCATTTGGCTCTGCAGCTGAGCAGCGTTCTCCCGTACGGGAGGCTGCTGCTGCTGCTGAGGACGTTGAACAGGCGGCTGCTGCTGGAGAGGAGGAACCTGGTTGGGCATTGGGGGCATCGGCTGGTTTGGTTGGCCTGCCTGCTGGCCCTGTTGGGTTGCCAATGCCTGCCGGAGCTCTCGCATCAGCAGAGACTCGCGCCTTCGCACCATATCGCGGCGTTGTCTCAGAGCCTGCAGCTGCTGCTGGATCTTCTCAACCTCCATGGGGTTTGTTCGCGTACGCAGCGCTTGCTCGTGCTGTTCGATTCTAGCCGAAACAGCTGCATGGTGTCGCCTCAGGTCCTCCACCTGGTTGAAGCGCTGCTGGAACCCGTTTGCCGAATTGACGTTGACCGTGCGCTGCTGGTTCGGAACCTGGTTCGGCACCTGGTTCGGCACCTGAGGAGATGTGACTGACTGCATTTGGGGGGCCTGGGGGTGCTGGGGGTGCATCTGCTGCGGCCGAGGCATCTGGTTGGCGTACTGAGGCATCTGCTGCTGCATCTGCGCCATACGAAGCTGTTGCTGCTGCTGCTGGATGCTCTGAGGTATGTGGTGCATTCCTGGTTGTTGCTGCTGTTGTTGCTGCTGCTGCTGCTGCTGCTGGGCATGTGCATCTCTTCGTCTCTGAATCTGCTGCTGAATGTTCATCAGCTGCATCTTGAGCTGCCGCGCACGCATTAGATGCTCCTTACCTTGTGGCGTATCATTCCCAACCTGCGCCGCAAGCTCTACTTCGGTTTGGAGCTGTGTCATTAGTTGCCTGACGACCTCAGTCGCAGACGTTTGACGCGGTTGTTGCCCGCTCATGAAGTGATGATGCTGACAAACCCTGCTACTTATTTATCGTGGCTTTACTGTGCCAACAGGGCCTATTGTAGAAATAAACTGTTAAAAGTGTAAATATTTTGGCTAGGTGCGTAGGTTACGTAGCAAGTACAATTCTCTACTAAATTGCCGCATACTGTACATATTGGTGAGTCCATTGGTGCTCACTTTGTGTCATTTGTGTGCATTTGCGTGCATATGTGTGTATTATCAGTCGTAAGTATATATATGCCATAGAGCTACATATTAGTCCCAGATCTGCTACCTGATTCAACAATTGGAGCATTTATGGCAAGAATTGTATGCTGGAACTAGATGATAGTTGACCGTGCACCGTTAGCATTGCAGATACTAGTAAGTTAAACGCAGCAATTGTGAATTTGTCTATGCTTGCAGTAACATGAAGGTAATATAGCATGCCCGGCAGTATTTACATACCTGATTCGGCTTAACTGTTCCAAACCAGCCCAGTGTGCACCGTTCCAACACTAATGTGATTTAGATGACAAATCAGGAGCCATCTCGATCATCATGACACTCGAATTCAGGGATCACCAAATCCTCGTGGTTTCACCCGGATCGCTGATCACACAGGTGCAGATGGGACTCAACGAGTCCCTTATGCCACCTGCATTCGAAATTAATACCTGTGTATACCGTGACGCGTCTACTGGCAAGTATAGCATGAATCAGTCTCCAGAGATGGAAAAGGTGTCACCGATTGTGCGAGGAGCAATTAAGGACGAGGGTGCATTTCTTTACCTCCTGAAAATGATCTACAAGAGCGTCAAGCCCATTGACGGGCTCGCTCCTGCACTGTACTTGGTCGCCAGTTTAGCCTGGACCCGACGCCAGCTCGAACGGATCACCCAGTACTGTTTTGAGGAATTGCGAGTACCTGCTCTCGTGGTCAACCTGCAAGGAACCTCCACGTCGTATGCATTTGCCATCAGCGACTGCTTGGTTATAGATATCGGCTATGAGAAGTCCGAGATTGCAGTGGTTTCAGGATTCGAAGAGAACATGAACACGTCAAAGATAGTTCATAGCGGTGGAAACAGTGTGAATGAATGCATCAGCAAGCTGTTGCCCAATTTATCTCCTGAACAGGTCGAGGACCTGAAAAGATCTGATATCTACGAGGTGCTGAACAAAGACCAGACCAAGAACCAGGCAGCAGTGCAGAGTGTAGTGCAAGAGGAGGATGGTGTGGTGGACATTGCTGCCATTCTGTCTAGCGGGCGTACCCGCGAGATTCTGGACGAACGAGAGAGGCAAAAGCATGGAGCGACCAAAGAGCCGACTAATATGGAGAAGAAGGAGAATTCCTTTACTGACCGCAATGGCACCCAGCATACTATTGGTAAGGAGCGATTTCAGGGCTGTGATGAGCTGTTTACTGCAATCCTAGACTCTCTGGCTGATATCTTGTACAGCTTACAGCCCCGAGAAAAAGAGCGTCTGTTCGAGAATATCGTGATCACCGGCAAGGGATCGCTGATAAAAGGTTTCCGAACAGAGCTGGCCCAGCGTATAACCGAGAAGTACGTTGTGAAAGCTAAGGACGTGGCCATGTCTGTTCCGTTGGATGAGAACGAGGCTCCCCAGCAGGGCCCTACTAGACTGGGGGTCGTCAGGTTGCCTGACCACTTCCCAGAGTGGAAAAACCGCAAGTGGGAGGATGTCACGTTCCTCGGTGCACAGGTGGGGGCCAAGCAGATCTTCACCACTGGCATGGAAGGCATCTTTGTGAGTAGACAGGACTATAATGACGTCGGTCCGTCTAGTGTCTGGGACGCTTTTAGCTAACTGTACTATATATGCTTAGTTTTCGCTAAATACATGCAAAAAGAGATAGCCGCCTTGTTGCGTTCGCGTGGGCGGTTATTATTAGAAAACACCTTCCCAGCAAACACACATTCGCCCGAGCCACGTCCCCTGCCACCCTTGTTCCCAACAATACATTGAAGCCGCTTCTAAACCACTTTGAACCACGTAAACAATCACTATACAGCTTGGTTCAGGGTAAGGACCAATCCCTATATATGAATTGTGCCGCGAGGTAGGGTTCCTAGCAGGATTCTTTTGTGGAATTTAACGGCTTCGACTTCTGTGATTTTTCGTAGCTGCTGATGGGTCAATGAGTTCGGACAAACTTGCGGATCAAATCCGTGAAATTGTTCGAGATTGCATTCAGGAGGAGCTGCAGATATTCCGGGAAACCGAACTGGAGCCGCTCCGTCGAGAGATAAAAGAGCTATCAAGAACCGAGGAATTCGAGCTCCCACCTTCGTTTCACAGATCTTTTCCTAACTCTGCTCCATCTCGTCGGTCCTCGGGTTCGTTCTCCAATGCTCCCCAATCTCCAAGTCTTCTTCAGAGAGTAGGG
This sequence comes from Starmerella bombi, assembly GCA_030579915.1. Classification (NCBI taxonomy): domain Eukaryota; kingdom Fungi; phylum Ascomycota; class Dipodascomycetes; order Dipodascales; family Trichomonascaceae; genus Starmerella; species Starmerella bombi. The sequence goes on from JAKTRX010000012.1 coordinate 107,186, forward strand.
AGTAAAGTCGCTGCCACTACATCTTCGATATTGCTGGGTAATGATCTGCGAAGTTCTCGGGAGTCCAGCCCCAGTCAATCACCTTTGGCAGGGCCAATGTCCATTGAAGCGGCTCCGGTAAATGGACCCAGTATCGGAGGAGGGCCTGTGACTGTACGGAGGAATTCGGGAGTTTCCAGAGCCACTTTACACTCAGAGGCGTTGCACGACCTGAACATTCCTCGTGCTCTACAGGACGGCATTGCGGTCATGCGAATTACCCACAAAAAGAAAGTACCTCGCATAATCAAGGTGGATAAAGACAATGGAATTGTATCCTGGAACACCAAGCCATCCTCTTGTTTGTTTATCGATAGGATCTGCGAAATATATGTGGGAAACGAAGCCCGAAATTACAGAGAGGAGTTGAGAATCAGCTCTGAGCACTCGCAGCACTGGGCAACCATCATCCACCAAAAGCCGGGAGAAACGAAATTAAAAGCGTTGCATCTGATCATCGCCCATCAAAACGAGTTCAACTTGTTCGTCTCCTATCTCTTCAAGCTTGTCAAATACCGCCGCGAGATAATGAGCGGGCTAGCGCTAGCCGGCCAGTACTTTGTAGATGTGCACTGGAATTTGAGTAGTTCAGCCACGCCAATTCCTACCAGCTCCGTCAGAGATAAGGATCCCGATTCTGGGGATGGCGTTTCTGATGATGACTCGAAACGGCTTAGCTTCTCTCAGGTGCTTAAGTTGTCGCGCCAACTCCATATACACTGTTCACGGGACTTCATCCGTCAGGTGTTCGACGAAGCAGATAAAGATAGTAACCACTATCTGGACTTTGAGGAATTTCGCGAGTTCGTGAGGCTGTTGAAGCGGCGGAGCGATATCGCCATCATCTACAACATGCATAAAATCGGAGAAAGCACGATTAATTTATTGAACTTTTTTCAGGATGTTCAGCATGATAGAATTCCTGACTCAATTGAGCTGCCGCTAACTCGTTGTCCTACCGTTGAAGAGTTCGCTCAGATGCTGCAGCCAACTTCCTCGATATCATCGGCAGCTATTACCCAGGACAGGCTTATAGAAGAGGAGGAGTATCTCTATCTTCCGCTGAACAACTACTTTGTTTCATCAAGTCATAATAGCTACCTCATGGGGCGCCAAATTGCGGATGGCTCATCCATTGAGTCGTGCATCAGAGCATTGCAAGACGGCTGTCGCTGTATAGAATTAGACTGTTGGGACGGCCCAGCAAAGTCTGATTCCCCGCTAGTTTATCATGGGCATAGCCTGACTAGACTCACGACCAGTGTTGTGTTTAGCGACGTGATTGAGGCAGTGCAGAAGTATGCATTCATATCAACACCATACCCTTTGATCATTTCTTTGGAAATCAGATGTAACGAATCCAGCCAGCTGAAGATCGTGTCCATTCTGCGGACAATATTAGCGGATGTGCTGGTTACGGAGCCTATAGATGGGGACGATGGAATACATCTGCCCAGTCCCGAGGCCTTGAAACACCGAATTCTGATCAAAGTAAAAGGCACAGGGTCTTCTGAATCATCACAAAGCAGTGATGAAGGTTCGTCCAGTGACCGTGAATCTAAGCAATCTATTAACCCCGCACTCGCTGAGTTGGGTGTGTACTTTAGTGGGAAACGGTTTCCTGGGAGCTTCACAGGAAATGAACCCCGAAACAATGTTTACTCGTTTAACGAACGTTCCATCAGAAACATGACGAAGGACAGCAAAAACGCCGCTGCACTTTTGCATTACAACCAGCATCGCATCACTAGAGTGTATCCTGCGCCATACCGGCTGAGATCATCGAACTTTAACCCCATCTATTTTTGGAAACAAGGCGTACAGTTTGTTGCTCTCAATTGGCAGACATTTGACTTGGGAATGCAACTGAATAATGCTTTCTTTTCGAGTCGAGTAGGATATGTCCTCAAGCCTGAGCTCTTGAGACCCGAATCCACTCAGCCCACCATCAGAGCCCTAGATGAAAAAAACGCACACTATGGTCCTCTTAGATGCATTTATCACCCATGCATTCTCGAATTTACCGTCATATCCGCACAGCAGCTCCCAAGGCCAAAGTTTGTAAAGGACACGCAACCTTTTAGTCCGTATGTTATTATTGAATTGTTTGGGCTTGGCAACTCAGATGGTAGCATTTCACCGCAATGGCAGACCACAGCTAGCTATGATAACGGATTTAACCCAATTTGGAACTATAAGTGTGAAATTCAATTAGATCCGGAAGATTACGAATTAGCTTGCATTCGTTTGTCTGTGGCTTCAGAAGGTCAGCGTTTTGCATACTACGTCGGTCGCCTGGCCTCAATGCTAAGGGGATATCGCCATGTTCCGCTGATCGATGTACACGGCGAAGATTTCATTTTCTCATCGTTATTCATTAAAACGGAGTATACTAGTATTGATCAGTCTAACTAGATGTTTTCTATTTATATTATTACTTTGTTTTACGTCGTTTGCTTCTACTGGAATCTGGATCTTCCTCGTCCTTTACATTAGTTGCATCAGTTTCAGAAGACATGTCCATTATTATTTTCCATTCGTCTTCAGTTACAGGAATTACAGATAGTCGCGATCGTCTTACCAGTTGCATATCCTTTAGTTTAGGATTCTTCTTAATAGATTGAAGACTAACCGGATGGGGGAGATGCGAAACGTATTCAAGATCCACAACTACCCAGCGGTCGGGGTTTTTGGCATCGTAATAAGGGGCTGAAGGATCGTGCGCAGTTTCATCGGGATAATGTTCCTTTACAATTCGCATTGTACCAACAATTGCGGGTTCTTTGCAATTAGAACGATAAAAGAAGGCTAGATCACCCTTCTTCATATTAACAAGGTGTTTTCGAGCCTCATTATTCCTTACACCATCCCAAGTTCCAACTTTTTCCTTTTTTAAATCATCAATAGTGTATTTAACATCTTTACCTTTAACAATGCGGGAGTCCGGCTCCGCTTTCAAGAGCCAGTACATATATGATATATGGAGTATATACATCGAAAACATATATCACATGATACACATATTCCTGAATTATGCAACCTTGGTAATATATTTTACATTAGCAGAGAGAATATATCAATTACGGGCGTTTGGTGTAGTTGGTTATCACGTGCGCTTAGCATGCGCGAGGTCACCGGTTCGACTCCGGTATCGTCCATTTCTTTTTGCCCTTACAGATTATTTATCTGTAATTATTAAAAGAATTCTTTTTGACAAGTGATGTCTACGATTATATTTATGAATTGTATAAGATCAAAGTTTTACCAATTAAATTATTATATTTGATTAAATAAAACCAAAACCTATGTTTCCTTCTGTAATAGCCTGGAGCAAATGTGAACGAAGCTTTTTATAGCTTTCATACTCGGGAAGTACAAGTTGGTTCATGCATGTATGCGATGATGGAAGCCTGTTAGTGTTACTGCGTTCCTTATGGATAGAAAATTTGCCAGCACCTTCGTTCGACTCCAACTGACTAAAGCCTTGTACAGGCACGCGCGAAGTTCCAGTGCAGAATTGCAGAAGTTTCGCTCTTTCTTCACTCGAGAAGGATTTGACAGCAATCCAAAACCATTTAATTTGTGGAGAAGCAGGAGTGTATCCGCCATATAATGTGTTGGCTCTCCATTCATCAATATCAATATCAGGCATGCCACTAATAAGAAGCTCTAACTCCTGCTCATTGAATATTGAAATCAGATTCAAAGGAACAATATCTGCAATTCCCCGTTTAAGAGCAGTTAGCTGCATTTCGACGCTCTCCACTAATCTGTATGAGACAATGCGCTTAACGTATTCGTGCTTATTATCCTCAGTGACCGCTATCTGGGAGCCGTTAGGAATCAAATCAATGGTTTTTTTCTCACCATAATCCATCCTTTCTACACTGAAATTTTCAAAAATAATATCTGTAATATCATTTTCAAGCATCCATCGCAAACTCTTGTAATATTCCTCATCTATTGCTTCCATGTCATTCAATGTGACGGGAATCCCTAAGATGTACTTATAGATAGCACGACTGAAATAGTTGCCAATCGTTCGCGAGTCCCAAATTGCTCTACCGATCACCCTTCCTGTGAATTGGAAATAGTCCATGTATGAGGGGTTGTTTGCTGAAAGCTGATTGATTTGATAAGTGGAAGAGCCAGAAGTAATGGGCATGAAAAGAGCGTAATCTGGATTAACTAAAGCGCGGCTTAATATTTCAAGCCATTCTCTCGCTACACCACCAGCATCGAAACCAGGCTCACCCTTAAATGAAATATTAAGAGGGGAGCGCAAGTTTTTCTCCGGAACATGCATAAGACCATTGAATGATTCTTCTAATACCTTTTCTCTATCCAGTTCCAATTTCAATTCTCGCAGCCTATATTTTGGCTTTATATTGGCAATTTCATCACGGATCCTTACGCATTTGTTCTGGAAGTCCAGCAGTCCAAAGATATGAGCTATCTTTCCTAACGGGCCCTGTGTAAGATGGGGTCTGGAATGAATAATCTCATTGATTATGGCTTTGTGTGAAGGTAACTGATTGTGCCCGAAGTCTTCAACTGACTTTATAAAGTCAGAGTTTTTATCCTCCACCCGACCTTTACAATCGATAACTGTAAGAGCAGGTGTAGCAACAATTTCAAGCAATCCTAGTAGTGTTGAAGAGCCAAATACTTGTTGAAGGCGATGAAGCACATGCAGGTGAGAAATAACTTTATGCCACAAAGGGAAGATATTCATTTGCTCAAGCGCACGCAGGCTTTGCGTGGAGTCCGTGCATATACTCTGTAAGGCTGAAAACAATCGCAAAAGTTTAATTTGGTCGGTCAAAAACATTTCCAGATACTTACTTTTGCCAAACATTTCGACATTGGTTCCAAGTGCAGAAAATTCTGGGAATAACTGCAACAGTGAGGATTGCGCGCGGGACGCTTCTTTAATGATGCAATGTAAAGTATCGTCAATACTAAGATCGCGTCGTATAATATCCGTGATATTATTGAAAGCATCTGAGCTACACTGTTTGGAGCCCAGTACGTTTACGAGCTTGGTAAGTAAGTGTGGACTTACATCAATCTTAGAATCACTTTCCGACATACCCACTTTAAAAACCTGGTTAACAAAGCTAGAGGCAGCCACCAATAATTTACGATTATTTGCGATTAAGGGCTCGCAAATGATTTCAATCAGTTGTTTGGCATAAGTGTTGGAAACCGAGGTGACTAGTTTAGCTTGTTCCTTTGCTATGACAAAGTTTTTCAGTCTCAGCGGTAGGTCATTAATATCACCTTCATATAGCATCGATTTATCTTGGGAAAACAGCAAACTTAGCAAACGCAGAATATTGAAACATACAAGAGAGGGCGTAACACTCTCCGGCAATTTTAGTCTTCCATCCGCAAATTCTGTTTTGGATTCTCGGAACAGCGATTCATACAAAGTTGTAATGTGACCTCTGGATGCGTCTCTTAACGCATGGAAAAGTTTTTTGAAGGCTAATGCACTGACCTCCTCACTAAGAATCATCCATTGGAGTGTACTCTTCAAATAACTCATCTCATTGTCAAACATGTCATCAAACATAAAACGCACCAACGTCGAGATAAATAGTGGGGTGAACAATGACCGGTGATCCTTAGGTTCCTTGACCTTAACCACATAACCAATTTTGATATCATGGTAATAAATGTCAGACAAATATCTGCTGCTAGTTCGCGCACCTGGTGATTTCGCGTGTTCCATGGCCAAATCTTCTACCCTTTCCGCTAAAAGTTCTCGGGCACGGGCATTTCGAGAGACAATTAGTGACCATATCCAAAAATTAGGATCGATAGCACTGTCTACCACAAAATCTTCTGATATATCATCTTGTAGGCCATAGGTTCTAAAGGAATCATAGAGGTATCCCTCTGTTGTGTCATCACCTGAGTTTGGTTCGTCTTCTGCATATTCTTGAGATATTTCCACAACACCATCACCACCTCTCAATAGCAGTTCATCGAGGATACCCATATCAACTTCATTATTCAGATCAATGTGAATCACTTCTTGTCCAGAAAAGGAAGCATCGCTATCTGTAAGCTCGGAGACACTCGAATTATGGTCATTTTCACTAACAGACCTTAAACTCTGGCTAGAAACCGTATCCACATCACTCGGACTTTCACTATTCATGGTTATTTCGAATTCCTCACCTCGAGGAGCATCTTCAGCTGATACTTCAGCATCGCTTTCTCCACTCACATCATTCAGATAAATATTACCAGAGATCATTTCGCTGTCTTCACTATCACTTCCACTAAAACCTTCCTCTTCATCTCCTTCATCTTCAACTTCCATATCACTATCATGATGATGATGGTGATGATGATGGTGATGATAGTGGTGATCTAAATCAACTTCATCCGCTGAGTCTGACTCAAGGTCGCCGAGTACCGAGTTGCGGAAAATATTACCGCGTGATGCTTCAATACGTTGACGGTGCCGATTTCTCAGATCATCGGCATATTCGTCAATCATTTCACTATCGGATGTGCTCTCCATTTCAACGGACTCATTGCTGCTGCAGCTTTCACTGTCATCATCAATATCGTTGTCGATATCATCTTCATGATGGTGATGATGATGGTGATGATGATGATGGTGATGATCATCATGCGACCCTTCATCGAGTAATTCAACACTATCAGTTTCGCTATTAAAATCTGACCCTGGCTCGTACATGTACCCCTTATCACATCTTTGCAAATCCATCATGGAATATGAATCCGCCGAAACAATTTTGAGGCTGTCATACATGGAAAGTTCAGAGAGCATTCGTATCACAGAAGGCCTAAAGCTTTCCATTTGGAAAGATTTCGCATTGAATAGTGCATAGGCCTTCAGTAACTCCTCAACAATTCCAAGGTTCACAAGCACGCGCATCACATATGAAGCAGCCGTTTTTGAGTTCTTGTGAATTCCATCGGCTACTGATGCCCATGAGTTCAAATCTTCCGCATTTTGAGCACTAATTTCACAAACAATTTGAAGACAAACATAAAAAATACACTCAGCTCGTTCCGCACCCTGAGCCTCATTCAAAAGTGTGGGTATATCATCAGTCAAAACTTGACTGATTTGGCCACAAATCCAATATACTGCACTTTCAGCGGCTTCAAGAGTGCTGGCAGAGTAAGGCTCATCGAGTGACTTCAAGGTCATGGCTTTCATAAGTAAGGCAAAAACAATTTGTTCGTTATCGCTTGGCGCAATCATATTCTCCGCCTGCCTTAAAGTACCATAGAGCACTATCCCGTCTCTAGCAAAGGTAGATGAATTGTCTATTATGATTTGACGCAAGCTACCAGTTGTTTTCAGCATATCCATCAATATCGCACAGTAGCCATTAGCATCAAGAAGAGATTTTGAGTTTAGAAACGCCTGAATAAGCTTTTTCGTGGCATTCTCCAGCTCATCATGATTGTTTCTTCCAGAAAACTCATTGACCAAAGCCTCCACCTTTTCCATTTCTGCATCGGTAAGTCTCTGAAGTCTTTCATATATTACTTTAGGAATGCTTTCATCCTCCCCGTATTTGGCAAGATGCTTGGCGAAAAGGGATAGCTGCATGAGATGAACTCCATCTACATTGAGGAAGCAGCTACACAAAACATTAGCCAAGGTAGGATTTTGTGCAAGCGTAGAAACAGCCAACGAAAAAGTAAATATGTCCGAAGAGTCACCACTGAACTGGTAATAATCAGTGTTACTCAGTCGCAAAATATCTTCTTTGAGTATATTCGCGTTAACTTTGTCATTTAAAGCCACCAGACGATACAGAGTAGCCAAAAACTCTTTAACTACTCCATTGAATCTCCTATCCTCAAAGATGCCAACAGTCTGTATTACTGTCGAAATCATGTCATGGACAACTTGCTTCACAGATTCGGTAAAGGGAATACTTCTAGTCACAAAGAGGAATAGTGTGCGAACTCCATCCAGACCAGCTGCTAACTCATCCATTTCTTCTGAAGTTAATTTATTTTCCGCTACTCGCTGAGAGTATGTACTCATCACATTCACAGATGATCGCAGGAAGCTTAGATGTGTTTCCATAGTAAAGTCTCCTTCAATCAGACCAGACTCAAAGGGCTTATTCCATGGCAGTTTTTCAAAGCAGTCATTTTCAAAAAACGGCATGTCACGCATTGAACCAAAAAACCAGTCGCTAAAATTTTCATCCAAATTCCTTAGCCATAGGTGCGAAATAGAATCGTAAACTATGGGCTCATTCCATTTACAGGTAGCAGCACTTTTGTATAGATCTGCAGCAAGTTCACTGATAAGTGGTGTAAACTCTCCTGGTGAAATATCAAGATTCGATGGTTTATTGGGCTCATTGCGATATTTCCCACCATTCTCACTAGATGACCAGTAGACCAATTTAGCTTGATCAAAGTACCTATCGGAACCCAATCCAGTAGAGAACTTACAAACGAGGCAGCGGGTAAGGACAAGCCATCTGTGTTGATCCTGCTCACAATCAAAATCCACCGCATGCTCAGCACATTTCTTAGTCAAATTCAAGTAGAATTTTTGTTCTTTGATAAGATGATTACGTTCTGCGTTCTTGATGATGAATTTGACTGCCTCTAGCGACCCGCCGACAATCTGTTCCAAGCGACCGGCTTCAACGAAGAACTGAAACCAATCTTGTGCAGAGAATTTACCCAAAAGCCAACTTGTTTCAGACATTTCAACAAGTTTCATCCCGTACAAATCTAGAAGGTTAAAAGCAAGTTCTTGTACAAACCTGGGAAGCTCGTGAATATTATTGACATTATCCGGACTGTTGAAATACATCTGGCCTATCAGCAGACAATAGTCTGCAATACACTTGGGGAACCCAGGGTTAAAAGAAAACCGGAGAATATCCAAGATTACTGTTTCGGAAGGGAACTTCTTTTCAGAAAGATCTGGGCTAATTTTAGCATTAATCTTAATACTCGAAAATACCGCCAAGAAATCGCATACTGCCTCAACTTGTTGGTTAGGAAGGTCTATATGCATCATTCTGGTCTCTTGAAGAGTCTTCACCGACCACATTATGACTCTATAACAGAGCCTACAAGCAAAATCAGGTGGCACACTTTGCAAATATGTTTTCAATCCCTTCTTAAAAGTAGATCTTAGTTTGGCTTTTTGTTCATCGGTATCAGAAGCGCACGAGTTAAGCTTGTCAATAATAAGGCGTTCAACCGTGTCCAGATCTACTTGCAAATAGCTTTCGTACTGATCAACCTTAATATCAGATTCTGGTATTTTCCCGACAATAGTAGAAAATAATAGTGCTAGACCAAATGTGGAATCGATATCTTGAACTTTCCTTTCAATACCAACGAATGATTGTAATTTTATCATTGGAATATCGCGCTGCAAAAATAAATGTTCGGCACTCATAATGGAGGAGTTAGCCAAAGCAACCAATACGGAAGTACCAATATCTACAGGGAGTTGGTACTCTTCATGCACCAGACAGACCAACAGATTCATGACATTCACGAAGCTAGCTTTACCCTGGCCACCATTCTGCGTGAGAATAGATTGAAATGTATTCAACGAAGACGGGATAATATTTGTCTCAATACTAGAATGTAGCACATTGCGCGCCTCCGGGAATGAATTCAAGAAGCTAAAATTCAACTCGTCATTATCGAAGTAGAACTCGTCCAATATTATTGGTCCTATGCATCGTGCACATATATTGATAATGCACTTAGAAATGTAAGCGCAAATATCGTTGAATGTCGGATACTCAGCCTTATCAAACTCAACCTGGGTTTCATCCAGGGAGCTGACATGTGTGGCTGAATTAACGATTTCAAGCGCTTGAATCAATGGGGAAGCAATAGCCAATGAATTCACATCAATATTATCTTGCCCAAGTGTGACTACGCTGGCCTGATGTAACCATTTTCGAAGATCCAATTCAGGAACCAGTGCACGAGCCTGATCACTGCTCAGCAGAAGTGACCCAATTTCCGCAAGCTCGGTACATGTAGTCTCCGAAATTATGTTCACAATCTTAGACTCGGACAGTGCCTTATAAATTATGCTAATTGCGGGTGTATTTTGAACGGCTGTTTCAAGTTCATCATTCATGCAGTCCAGCACCCAACAATGTAAAATTCTTACCCGAGAGGTAAATATTGTAATCAGCCTCAAATCGGCTCCATCAAGGCCAGGATTACTTTTCTCTGCATTGAAACAATCCACATCAAGCTTCATACCTCGGATCATGGAAAGGAATAACTTCACTGTTAGATACTCTCTCATTTCTTTAACCGGAGACCGTAAAATAAGGCCTAAACTTGTGGACAGGATTTTTTCTCTGCACACCAGCGGCACCTTTGGATCCTCGGTTAATTCTAATAGTGTCGACAAAAGTGGACCAACAAAATTCATAGATAAACTGCAGATCATATTAACTAGAGCACAGAAGTATGACTCGTTGACCTGTGGGTCTTTAAGCGAAGATAATAGCAGTATTAATTGCCATTTATTAGCAGCACTGTCACGATTAAGATGCATTGAAAACTCAAACATAAGAGAAATACCCTCTACAATGAAACCCCGAACTTCTGTTGTATTTATAGCTGCTTCAGAAGTATTTGGCCGTCGACATACGTCGATGATACTCGCAATGGCATTGGGAGCGCGAGAAGATACCGCTGTATTCAATCCCCTGGGGCCGAACAGCACCATGAATGTGGACAAAGCGTACATCTGTTGAGCTACCAGACAACAGCGTTTATTGGAATCGTTCAAGGAATCGGAAGTTCGGTATTTAGCTACTGCAGTGCTGCTGAGAATTGGCATTGCCTGGGGTGCATCAGAACTGTAATCCTTTATAAACTCCTTGGTATAATTTCCAGAAATGAAATCATTCATAGACATTTTATCATGCTTGCTGCCACTCCCATTACCACACGGAATGCAAACGGCCATGGACAACAGAGGTTTAGCAAATGTAAGGGGAGGCTGATAGTGGTTAGAGCAAATCAAATAGGAGAGGACGCGCATTGCATACATACTGACTGTGGGATCAATCACAAACAGCATGGAAATACAGATTCGAGCCATGCGCGTACAGTCTACAATTTCATCCAATTTTTTGTTATCATCACGGCATTGGCAAGACAAATAGAAAATCCTCAACGCAGCAATGCATACCCTTTTATCGCTTTCACTCATATCCATATATCTAGTATCAAAAGAGTACTTTTCGTCACTGCTATCCTCATGGGGCGATGCCTCCTTATCCTCATTTGGCGGGGCAGATACCTGCGGTAATCCATTTAGTGAAATGACAGCTTCCATTTTGGACATCAGTGCGATCAACGCCTTTTTCATAGATTCCGCAATGCTTTCTGCCGATTTTGCTTCACTCTCTAGATCCAGCCAGTCCCATACATTCTCTAAATGATCAGAAGTTGAGAGGTTAACAACGTCTTCATCCGAGAATTCTCGCTGTGAAATCGCTGAAAAAAGCCCATCGTAAAGAGCCTTTTTCTCTCCCAGCAACGACTCATATGCCGCCACTCGAATTGATCTTATCCACAGCATATACTGATGTACCTGGGTGGAAAAGAGCTCTCTACTCTGTGTAAGCCACCTTATAGCTTGGGAGATTTGATGGTTTAGGGAATCTATGGAGAAACTTAGAGAAGAGAAAATGTCTAACTCCAATATATTTGCCCTGATCAGCATCAGATCCACCAGGCTCGACAAAGTGTCATGACCATCACTTTACTGTATATAGTTGTTGCTAATTGAGCAGCAAGGGCTGCATAATAATGTGGAGTATATAGTTACAATTTACATCTACAATTTGGCCCCTACCCCAAATTTGACAGTGCCACATTCAATTATAGGATATGAGCGTTAAATAAGATAAATAGATAAATAGATGAATGGTTAATACCAATAATTCAAAAATAGCCGAGTTTATTCGGCTTTAACCAAAGGAGGAGCACTACGCTCTGGGGCTATCCCCGAAATTGCAGACGTGACCGGAGAAAATGCAACATGCATATCCTCGGGATGCTCGTCCTGCCACTCCCGGAACTTTCTTGACTGACCAGTAAGATCCCAATAGATGCCACGAACAGTATGAGCAATTGCAAGTCTTCCCTGCCAAAGCGGTAAGAATTCAACAATGAACATCGAAATAAATAACCAAATGAACCCGACTACGATCCAACCAGTGAAGAACTGTTTCGAGAAGATGTAACCAGTTCCATACATAGGCATTGGCCACAAAATGAGTATAGCAAGTACTACGAAGACGCAAGCGAAACGAGCAACTTTTGCACTTTTAGCTAAAAGCTTCTCTTCCCGCTCCCACTCTTCAGTATTGGCTATTACAGCTGCAGAAATACGTGCCTCGAGTTTGGTAGCACCAATCTGGGACTCATCAGCATTAACAGTTTCAACATTGTGATTTTCCATGGAATCATCACCATCATGCGCACCTTCTCCTGGAGCCAATCCACGCAGCGTCTGGTAATCCTTTAATTCAGCGAAGTCATATTTCTCATTGCCACCAATAAGTTGGCAGATAGGGATGATAAACAACGGTGAGCCTAAAGAAACCATGTTTCCTCCTAACATCGGATAATCAGAACCTGATGTCTCAAGTGTAAAGGTGCTGTCGAACAGTCCTGCAGTGATAGCAGCCCAAGTGGCAATTCCAAGTGCCATTCCCAAAGGTGGGGTAATCCAGACAGACCACTTATTCAGGCCAGACCAGAATAGAATCAGACACACAGGAATTACGGCCGAACAGATAATAACTCCCATCAGAGTGTAAAGGTAGCCCATTCCGACATTGCCATAGTGTAATCCAATTGAAAAACCGATCATTACCAATACGAATACGACAACACTGAGATGTGTTTGTACAATCAGTTGCTTGCTAGTAGCACGTGGATTGATGTACGAACGGTAGATATCATAAGTCCAGATCGAACTGACTGCGACCATCTCCGCAGAGGCGGCAGAGGTCACGGCCATGAACACCATGAGCAGTGCAGCAGATCCACCACCACGCCCTAAGATTGCAACTGCCGTATATGGTAAAGTAAGGCCAGCGGAAACCTCAGAGTCGGTCATGGTCCGGGGATAAGTGGGCCAGTAAGGCGTGTGCTCAAGAACTCTTCCTGCCAAGCCCATGGTAGTAGCACAAAGCCAAGGAATAGCAAACCACGAAATACCACCCAATAAATAGCCAGGAAGAGCAGCTGCTGGGGATGCTGCGATTGCCTTGTTCCAGTAACCAGTATCAAGGAAAACAGTACCGAAGTTTCCGGCAAAGTTAATAGCCATAAAGATACCAGCACTCCTACTCTTCATAGTCAAATATGATCCATCGTGATTACCCTCTTTAGGATAATCCTTACCGACCTGAGTGAGCAACTCCCAGATCCGATCAGGGGAACCCAGGAAATCACTGTTAGCAAAGACAGTAAATGCAAACAAGAAAATGACCACGTACAAAATTAAAGTATGCACGTAATCCGTCAAAAATGTGGCCTTCAGTCCACCAGCCAGTGTATACAAGGTTACACCTAAAGGAATAAGGAAACAGGCAGCCACTGGATGCATGCCAGTCAATGCTTCAAAAGCAGCTGATGCACCTGCGATCAGCATTGCCATAACAAGAATATTAGTAGCGATTGCGTAAAACATGTAAATTGCGTGTGCTAATTTACCAAATCGGGCTTTTACAACCTCCAGGTATGTATAAACGCCAGGAGCTTTGCGTTTAAGTTCAATCGCAATTGTCGCAAATGTAATAATTTGCACCGTAGCACCAGATGCATAAGAAATGGGACCAAACACACCATTGCTGTATGCCTGAGTCGTAGAAGTCAATAGTGTTGCCGCCCATGTCCAAGAACTGACAACGGCAGATGCGATAAGCCCGCTGTTAACTGACCGACCAGCGGTTGCAAACTCATTAGCATCTACCTTCTCTTTCTGATAACGGCGTAAAGCAGCAGTCACTAATATCATACCAATAGCGAACGCCATTCCAACACCTACAACTATACCATAGCCGATGGCTTGTGAGACAGCTGGTGTCGTATGTACAAGCTGCATTTATTATTATTAATTCTTCTCTTTAGTTTAAACAACCTACACTTCGGTGATTCTCGGAGATAATCGCTTCTTTATATAGTTTTTTCAACTATTTCTTATTCGAAGCATGGCCTGTAATCTGATAAGATTCTGCACGTAAAACCCTTTCGTCCACGTACATATATGTCCGCGGGCTACTAACCACAGCTTGGTTTCGTTAGTCATTTTAAGTAGTATCTGCACGTAAACGATGGAGGTGTATTGCAATAATTTCACCACGCCATAGAATACTGGTCCAACAACGAGCTGTAATGTCTCACCAACGAATTATTCCTATTTATATATTTTAAGATTCTTAATAGCTTATCAGTTACATGTTTATCGAATCCCGCACGATATGATCGTATAACCTTAATGAGGTTGTCATGTGATAACATGGTCTGCATAGATCGGCGTATTTTGTCCTAACCTGAACCAAATGGGTATCAACATCTACGTGGAAAAAACATGACCACCGTAGCAATTATCTTTCATATTCACTTAGCCACACAATTCGTATATATTACTGCGGCTTATATTTATACAATATATAGCAAACCGTCAAAACAAATTTATATAATATAACATATCTGATAATCTTTGGAACTGATCTTAATTAGAATTCTAGATGCATTAATTGGCAAGTGTATATAAACTGAACGAGCTATCCCAGCTGGAAATATAGGCCTTGTTCTCAACGATGTTGACAGCAGAAACACGGTCAGTGTAACTTGTAAACGATTTAAACCAGTTATTCGAGATTAGATCCACCGGTAAGCTACATCCAGATTCTGTTCCAAAAATCGCGACTCTCCCTGATGGTGATATGTCAAAGGTGGAAATAAATCCATGAGGACAATGATATGTCTGCATGATTCCGAAAGTTCTCAGATCGATCAGATGTGCATCGTGAGGAAACGCACAAAGAAGAGTGTTACCATCGGGCATATATTTGACATTGATGACGGGCGATTTGTTGAGAAGTATTTCACAGCTAAGCTCACCCTCTCGGATATCCCTTAATCGCAGGCTTCCGTCCCGGGCACCGGTAACGTAACTATTTTTGTCTGTTTGACTAGAGGCCATACCAGTAATCGGAAATTTCTGGCTTGTTTCCTGAAAGTTCACCGCTTTAACCAAGTCCCAGGCATATATCATGCCATCTAAACCGGCACTCAAACAGAAATTCTCATCCATAAATGTCAAACCTGATATTGCCTCCTCGTGACCACCTAGTACATACCTATACTGGCTGGGTCGCCCAGTTCCCGGCATTGCCGCTGATTTGTCTTCATACAATGGAAGGTTCTCTGCTGCAGCTTTACCAGGATAGAGCCGCTCATTCAAGTCTCTGCCAATACTGTATAATTCAACAAAGCAGCTAAGTCCACCACAGGCTAGAACCGATCCCGAGTCATTGACCGCTGCCGACATAGTAGCGCCTCTTCCAACAGTAAATGTCTCATACTTTTTCTGAGATTGTTCATCCCAGAGAATAGTCGACCCACTTTGTGAAATTGTCAAGATGCTTGTATACGCAGAAAAAGGCTGCTTAATAGTACATGCCTGCACGACCCTTGAACGGAGTTTAGCTTTAAAAGCGGGCTTGGGTCTGAAACTCAATGGTTGGTGATATGGGGGTATCATTTGCTGAATTGCAGGTTCAGCAAGAATATTAAAGGGCTTTTTATGTCGGGCGTTGGTCAAAACAGAGCTGACATCGGCATATTTATAAAGCACATTTTGAATATAGTCAGTTTTATCCTGTGCGCCCATATGTTTATAGTCGTTACCGACTAGAAGGTCAAAGGCCATGTTTGAAATACCTAAAACCGTATAATTGGGGTAATCCAGTGAGCTATTTATTTAAGGGGAATATCCATAATTCTCAGGGTGATGGGTTGTGAGCCTCTTGTTCTCTATGTGCACAATATTGAATTGTGTGGATACTACAGTTTTAGTACGTTCCTCTTGTCAAATCTGTAATGGATATAGCTGGATACGAGTCAAAGTATGCATTTTGTGGAGCTATTCATTCAATTCATATCGAAAATCACATCACTTATTATATTCGCGCAAGATAATTGGGAAATACGTCAAATCGTTATTCCTAATTGGGCTCGAGCGTGCATGGGTAGGGTATCCTCACTGAGGAGCCATCTACTGATAAAGGTCCCCAAGACATATAAACATTTTTAATATCAAATACCTTCACTATTACATCTGAGGCTAGTATTAGAATCCGTTTTTTGCTTTATAGTAATGAATTCTATTTTTACCTAGTACCCTTTTCCTATTTAAATATAGGTGATTATCTGCTGAGGCATGTTCGTGAATTCGAACGGTTTGTTATCGGATTCCCTATTTGCATACAATAAATAAAGTAAAATAGTCACATTTTCAGTACTGTATTATACAAATGCTCATTCATTGAGTTGTTTACACAGCATCCTGGATCTATGGCAGACGTTTAGAGAGTAATGCGGTGCATATTTACATAATAACAAGTATTTTTACTTGGAAACTATTCCTACCACCCACAAGCAAATATTACTGGGAGGAGATATCACAACTCCAATCTTTATAAGGATCTCTTATAATTTACAAATCCTAGGACATCTTGATAAGCTTTCGCCGCGGTACCTCACTCGATAATACGCCCAGTCATCTGACAAATCACGAAGACCCTTAGCCTATCGCAAGGTACATAAACCAACCCTATCCAGTTAATTATCTTAGAACGAAACAGCAAAGACAATGTCGTATGGAATTAAGGCCTCTGAGCGCTTAGCCAAGAAAACTATTCTTCTTACCGGTGCTAGCTCTGGTATTGGCAGAGCAACCGCCCTGGAGCTAGCTGCAGCAGCCAATGGTAATATTAGGCTTATTCTTGCTGCTCGCCGTGAAAGTAAGCTAGAGGAGTTAAAGGCAGAGCTAACTAGTAAATACAAAACTCTGGAGATTCTCTCGAAGAAGCTTGATGTTAGTGATTATAAAAGTATCCCAGAATTTCTGCATAGCTTGCCCAGCGAATGGCGTACAATCAATGTGCTGATTAACAACGCTGGACTTGCCAGTGGAAAAGACCAAGTAGGCTCAATTCAGCCTGAGGATATCCAAGCGATGTTCTTTACTAACGTTTTGGGCCTTATCACACTCACCAATGAACTGTTGCCTCAGTTTAAGCAACGTGGTGATGGTGATATTGTTATGATTGGCTCTATTGCTGGCAGGGAGGCTTACCCAGGTGGCTCAGTTTATTGTGCTACCAAGGCTAGTCTGCGCAGTTTCACTTCTTCATTGCGAACAGAGACCATCAATTCTGGCATTAGGGTCATTGAGGTCGATCCTGGTAACGTTGAGACTGAGTTCTCCATCGTCCGTTTCAAGGGCGACAAGTCCCTAGCTGACAATGTTTACAAGGGAACTGAGCCGTTGGTGGCTGAGGATATTGCGGAGATCGTCACTTTTGCCTTGACCAGGCGCCCGAACACTGTCATAGCGGAGACTCTGGTGTTCGCGAGCAACCAGGCTGGTTCAGCTTATGTACACAGGAAATAGAAATTCATATTCCATATGGTTAATCAATCAAATATTATTATGATATCGGACTCGCATATTTTTATGAGAGCCTCGCTGTTCTCCCAAATTATGGCCATGTCTTCATGAAAATTTGTCGCGATACACACCTATCTATATTTAGCTGCATTTAGGGGGTTTAGGTATATTTGACTCTCACTAATATGGAGTAAAGTGCGATTACAACCTGTATGGAACACAATTACGACGTATATGGAAAACAGATAACATATACGGTATAATGGTTATTATTGGATTAATATACTCACTTAATTACTATTTGTATAATATATGTACCGTAATATCGTAACTAGAGGGAAAAATATATATATTTATACTGTCGACTATGTATGCAATTTGTGAAAGAATATAGCTACTTATACCTGATTTTAGAAGAGTAAAACGTAAAGCGGCCCGTAGCCTAGTTGCTAAGATCACCGCTTCAATGTGGGTGGATAGTTCAGTGGTAGAATGTTACGTTTGGGTCGTAAAGGTCCGGGGTTCGATCCCCCGTTCGCCCCATTACATTATTTTTTCATTTTTATACTTTTTGCCACGATGAATTTTTTAATATGAACTTAAGGAAATGTTATCAATCTACTGAATTTGACTGTACGCTAAATGCTAGGAAATCAGGAAATTGACGACCTTCATTATATAGTGGTATAGTGCCAACATATGTATGGTCTTATTGTGTCTGGTCAATGTCATAGGGTTCGAGGTAACTGAGCCTCTATTGATATGCTAAACCGTAGATTTTGGAGAAAGTTAAACAAGAGCTCATGCGATCAAATACACATTATACACGAGAAATGATAGATATCATAATTACATATAATGTATATCTTAACTGTTAAGGATAAATAACTTTATCTTCATTAAATCGAAAGTGTAGAACTAGCAAGCGTGGGTAACAGAGCGATGAAATCCAGCGAGACTAAGAGAGCAAAACACCAGCCTCGGGTGGTTATGTATGCAGCGAAAATTTTTATTTTGTATTTGCTTGATAGACTTCGATTTTATCCTCTAATGATTTCTATTGGTGTATTTATTCATAAATGGATTAATATAGTTTCAACTATTGTTTTACTGACCATTTCATGAAGTATACTTTCTAAGGCTCCTAAAGTTGATGATGATCTGGCATGAAATCACTTCCATCACTTGCATATTGACGCATATTTACAATTGCAAATTATTAGGGTAATCTCTCTATATCTTTCATTTCATTATGCAGTAATTGAACAGATTTGAAAAGGAAATAAAAAACGTTTAAACGGTGTAACCTAGTTAAATACTAGCATTAAATACAAACGAGAGTGGAACTCACTCTTCAAGAGTCGATGAGTTTAGTTTGAGATTTCACTTAACAATCATGTGCAGAATAGGGTGGGAGGCTAAGTCCAGCTAAGTTTAGCCATATGAATAATTTACCGATCAAAAGAACAGTACAGCTGCGTACACTTTACGAGCAACCAACCGATAAATGTGGGATCAAATATATACATCTATATGTAAGGAAATAGTAACATTTTTTCAAAGTATATACTTATTGGTTGAGTATCTCACGTCAACTTAGACCACAGAAAAAAAATCTGTAAGATGGCGCAAGGCTCGCCGTACTTTAGGGCAGAAGTAAATATCAATGTCATTTTATGCTACCCTACATTATGCTGATGATCATTCTGAATTTTGGTAGAACTCAGCGGTTACACGGATGTATATAAAGTACAGACTAAATAGCACTTCATGATATTTTGTTAATACATGTCTAAAACTACAGTGTCTGAATCTACTTTCCACGACCTATCTAAGTACCCCGAAGTGAAAGTCTCTTCTATAAACACAAATGAGAAGCCTTCTAAATCTCCAGGCGTTGCAAGGATTGAAGCACTTACTAGCTGTGCAAACTGGATCGAGAGGTCAATCATCTACATTGGTATTTTCCTTATCGGGTACACATATGGTTTGGGGGGAACCATTATCGGAAATAGCATGTATTATGGCCTCTCTTTTATGAAGCGTTCTGCTTTGCAGTCTTCAGTTAACGTTATTTCTACAATTGCCGGTGCTGCCACTTATCCGGTTGGGGCGAAACTATCTGATGTTCTCGGCCGGTTAGAGCTGCTAATATTAGGCATAATTTTTTATGTTGTGGGTATGATTGCTAGTGCATGTTCTAGTAATTATTCCACAATTGCTGGCGGTAGTATTTTATATCGAATTGGCATGACACTACTTCAGATAATGCTGGAAACCCTCGTAGGTGACTTTACGTCCATGCGTGGTCGAGTATTTTTCAGCTATATTCCAGCATTGCCATTTTTATTAAATGCCTGGATTGGCGGAAATGTCAGTAATGCAGTTTTCGGTAACAATACCAAGATTTGGATGTGGAGATGGGGATATGGTATGTGGGCTTTAATTCTACCAGTAATGTCACTTCCTCTAATCCTCACCTTAGTCTGGCTTCAGTACAAAGCCCATAGAAAGGGTCTACTTAAGAATCACCCAACTGTATTCTCACAGCGGACGAGTACTTGGCGATTCCTAATGGATATGTTCTGGTTATTGGATGTGGTCGGCGCGAGTCTAATTATTGGCATATTCATATTAATTTTATATCCACTAACTATTGCTGGTGGATTTAATGAGCAATGGAAAACTGCCAAAGTTATTGCTCCTATTTGTGTTGGGTTTGTACTTATTATTCCCTGGGTTTTGTATGAACTATGGGCTCCCCATCCGATGATTCCTTTCCGCAAAATGGGCCACCGCTATATATTGTCACCTTTGGCAATTGCAACATTTTTGGATATTACATGGATGATGGAAGGCGATTACATCTTCACGATGCTTCAAGTGTGCTTCGGGTATAGCAACTTATCTGCTACGCGTATCTCATCAATGTATTCATTCTGCAGTGTACTTTCGGGTATATTATCTGGTGTGGTGATTTACTTTGTTCGCCGCATTAAGGTTTTTATTCTGACAGGAACTTGCATATTCATGATTGCGTTCGGACTCCTCATTCGCTACCGTGGAGGCATGTCCGACCGCGTGGGTATAGTTGCCGCTGAGTGTGTTCTCGGTGTTGGTGGTGGGATGTTTTCGTACCCAACTCAGGCGGTAATTCAGGCCTTCGTTCCTCACGAGGATATGGCTGTTATCACAGGCCTTTATCTATCATTGAACCTGGTTGGATTTTCTATTGGTGCTGCAATTTCTGGTGCGGTATATACCAATACTCTTCCAAATCAGCTAAAGAAAAATATGCCTACCATTAACTCTACCATTCTGACCGAAGCGTATGGTAATCCAGCCGTATTTATAACTGAATACCCCATGGGAACGCCGATGAGGGAGGGAATGATCGAATCATATAAGTACGTGCAACGTATTATGTGCATTATTGGTGTTTGCTTTTGCGTCATATTGTTGGTTAGTGCATTTATTTTACCGAATCCTATTTTGACGGATAACCGCTCACTGGTAGAAGACAATGAAAACAAAATCGAAGAAGAGAAAACAAGCCCATCTATTTGGAGGAAAGTAGAAAAGGTGCTGTCTTTGCCCCCCAAGAAGAGGCTGCGTGATTCTAGCCAATCTCGATGGAAGCAGGTGCTTGATGAGATTTGGTAACATACTAAAAAGCATGCAACCTCCAGCTGTTATGATTGAATGACTCTAAAATATTACAATAACAATGTTCAATACTTATACTGTATGTTCTATTATTTACGACAATAGCAACGTCTTTAATTTCTTAACTACAACTAAATGAAGATACTATATTATCTTGTAACTATTGACGTACCGTAAGATTAGTCAAGTGCTTGAGTAATTCCGGTTGATTTTAACAAACTTTTGAGTCCATCTTTAACTAAATGGGTGATCGTTATCTATCATCTTCCAACTGATTTATTTGGTGGTGAAGTCTGTTCACTCAGGTATAATCCCTGTGACGCTCATAAACCCGTCAAGCTTTAAAAAGATACCTGCGGGTTAGGACTAATGTGGGTCTAAACATGACTGCAAATAATGACCCCCGCCAAGCCAAGAAAAGCAAAGCAGAATATAGCGTATATGATTTGAACGCAGGAAGGGTACGTAAGCGTTGGAAGCTAGACGGCCAAATAGATTTAGCGGAAGGAGTCCGAGCCGCAGCAGCACCAGAAGACTATCTTATCAGCAAACACGAAGCATTAAACTACTACCCGTATGCCGAGCATCCCGATCTACCTGATTCATCGCTTGTGTTAGCTATACATTATTATATGTCCAAAAAGCTCCGTGAATTGGGCAGGGACGATGTCTTTTCCGTGTATGACGAAACTGCTATATTGGCAATGGCTATAGAAATAGAGGAGAAAATGGCAGAAATGCTTGGTAGCAATGGCCACCTTGCGTATGCTCGGATCAAACAGCCTGGGATTTGAAGGTCCACCTATTTATTATGAAAGTGTCAGAAAGACCATATTTTTGTGAAGAAGAAAGGAAAAAAGAGGAATTAATGAATAATTTAATGAAAATAATTTATAAAAAGGGTATTTTATAGATATTGTCAACGCGGTTGCAATTGGCGCGATTACTGTATAAATGGCTGCTTACTCTTCCAGGATAGTAGAGGTTGAGGGCCCCATATATCGTGAGTTTAAGTTGTTCTTGGATAGTGCAGGGGGGAAAAGCGACTTTCTTCTATTAAGCATCATCTCGTCATCTTCGTAGAAACTCATTCGATTGAGGGTATTACTGCTTCCAGCACTCGACATCGAGGAAGCCAACACGGCACTGGTAACGGCACGTACACCATTAGCCTGGATTGCCCAAAGTGTTCGGAAGAACTTCTGAGAGCTCTCCGGATCCCTACACCTAAACATGAAAGTATCATCTAACGTTCTCAACTCAGTATCGTGATGAGTGACACGACGAACTTCGCATTGAGGCGTGAATTTGATGCGTGTTCGTGCAGCGCTCTCGTGGACGAAGATTTCGATCACGCTGCCCTCGACGGAAACGATTTCCGTGCGGAGCTCAAGCTGAGAGAGAGGATTCCAGCGTGCATTATCCCATTTGGAAATCCACAGGTAACCCGTGTACAGATTTACATCAGGGGAGGAAAGACTCATCATGGACTGGCGTGACTGCTGATGCTTCAAAGAAGACGAGAGGGAGGGCGTACTAAACGACCCAGCAGAAGACAGCGACGTGTAAGAGTTTAGGGAGTTCTTTGAAGTGAAGGAAGAGTAAGACGAGGATGCTGAAGGCTGCAGGACACTGGTGGTCTTGTTTCCATTTGCATACATACGCTTGGTAACAGGTTCCAGAGCAACCGGAACGCTTTCGGGCTCTTCTCGCGGAGACTCGCGACGAAGGAGAGTAGGTGAGGAATCTGCAGGCATACTATTAGCGCGGGAAGTTGCGGCTGCATTCTCCGCTTCCTTCTTCTCCTCCCCGTCGGCAGGCTTCTTCTCATCCTCCCCATCGAAGTAGTCGATCTCGTCGATCTCATCGATTTCCGACCATCCTGCAGGGTGTTTCTTAGTGTTTGACAGAGACGAAGCTGATGTATTGGCGGTATCGTCTGCAGCAGAGTTTGAAGACAACGAGCGTGAAGACAACGAACGGAAAGACAATGCAGATATCGTGTTTGTGGAATCAAATTTGGGAACCGCGGCTGTTTTGCGGCCATTATTAGTCGAATCCGCTGTTATGTCCAAACTCACGTTGGATGCACTCATCCGAATGCGCGGCTTTTCGGGATTTACAGCATTGGTCTCCCCAGAAACATTGACTCTCTGTGAGGTACCGGACCTCTGTGAGGTACCAGATCCCTGTGAGGTACCAGATCCCTGTGATGTGTTGGACCCCTGGGGCTTGGTCGACTCCTGGGATGCACTGATCGCCTGGGATGCATTAGAATCCTTGGAGGTGTTGATCGCATGAGACTCCTGGGGAGAATCGGACACCCTGGAGGCATCAGACTCCTTGGAAGCATTCGACTCCAGGACATTATTGGTCTCCAGTGAAGTATTCGCTGTCCGGGGCTCTTCCCTGGAGGGGGTATTATTATTGTGGGCCACCACTGATGGACTTCGGACAGTTTCAGAGGAGTTGGACATCTCACTCTTTCCTTGTGCAGGGAACCAAGGGTGCTGGGATGCTGGAGATGCTGTGCTTCTGGAGTCATCAGTCGGGTTCACCTGAGGCGACAGATCTTCAGGCTTGTGCATGTGCTTGGTCTTACGTCTACCCAAAAGTCTTTTGACAGTCTTCACCAAACCAGGCTGCTTTGTGCCACTTTTACCAGAACGGTGCTTGGATTTTGTGGTGCTACCACTGGTTACAGGCGTGGCATCTTGCGCATTGACAGAATTATTGATAACCTCAGGAGCCTCGGTAGAGATAGAAACGGACTTGTGGACTGCAGTGACAGACTCGGCCGAGGAGTCCTCAGATTCAGTTGGCTTTGTCTTCTCAGCATGCTCCATGGGTGCAGGAGCAGCTGGTTGTGCTGGGTTGGCAGGTGGGCTGGAGACAGGCGGAGGCGGAATACTAGGGGGTTGGCGTTTGCTCTTACTGTTCCTGCTGAAGTTCTGTTCCCTCTCCTTAGCAAGAATGCTCTCCATCCGTTTAGGGGTTGATCCAGTTGCGGAAGAAGTCTTGGACGGGGTGGCAGCTGCGGTCTTGTCGCTCAAGCACGAGGTGGAGTTGTTATCGCCCTCTGGGTATAAGTACAAAGAATTAGGACTGGGTGTAGAGACGTCACTCTCGGCACCACTGTCCGTGAACATAGTTGAGAATGGAGCAGTTGGCAAGTGGAAGTCAGCCTCTTTGGCATCGGCTTCCTTAGTCTCTTCCTTCTGCTCATCTAGTGAGGAGAGAACCAGCTTCAAGTCTTCACCGAAGCCCAGTCCATTGAGCCCGATCACGTCGTCAACCGGCTTCGAGAGGCACAGGCTGATGCGTTGCAAGGATTTGGACACGGGCATACTAGCAGCAGGAGGTGGGGGCGGCAATGAGGCCACTGGCTGGGGAGGCACGGCCATCTGCTGGGGGACCAGCGATCGCGGCTTTCTATGAGATTTAGCGTAATTCCCGCTCTGGGGCTGTATGAAGGAGCTGTTCTGCGGGCACGCCGGGGGGTTGAGGCCGTCCGAGCCACTGGAGGCCCCGGATCCAGCGTTGCCGTTGACACAGATCCCAAGCCCCCCGAAATAGGAGGCAGATCCGTTGGCAACCTCTCCAGAAACCAGCCTGGACAGAATACGCGACCACTTGCCGGTCAGGCTGTCGCGGTTGTCGTTGTTGATGGCCATAGCCGGATCGGTTTCCAAAACCAGGTGGACGCGGGTGGACGATAAAGTAACTGAATTGCCACTACGCTTGACCTCACCGAACTCGGAGCCGTTGATTAGTGGGAATACCAGCTCGTGCTTATCAGCATCTTCCGGGAGCTCGCTGATGAAGCACACGGCAAGTTTATCGTTCTCAAGAAGCATTAGTTCGACCCCTCCGACCTGTCGGAGCGGGTAGCCCGACCGCTTCACGCACGCAACGAAGCTGTTCTGAGTTAACACGTTAGCCTCGAAGCTCGGGCGTGATGGACACATTTCGCCGGTGACCAGGCTCTCCATATGCGTACAGTTGAAACGCATTTTTCACTCTCCGTAATGGTCCTGGGTATTACAATTATCAAGGAATGTAGTGGTTTGGATTGAGTGAATGTGATAGACTGTGGGGAGAGAAGCACACTGGAGCGTTGAGAGAGCTAAGCAAAATCTAAACGCGTTTATTACGAGGGTTCGATCCACGCGTCGCGCAAGCGTTGCTGCAGGGATAGAACCGTCCTAGGTAACACCATGCATGCGACCCTTGGCCCAACACCGCTCAACACAGGGGTACCCTAGCCCGTGTCTACATCGTCTGGTGACTCGCCTGTCCCAAAAAGACCAGCAACGGTGCCGATCGGGCTATTTATGTATTGGCTGCGATCTTACGGTGGAGGCTAGCGAGCGTGGGACCCCATTGGCCCAGTGCATGCGACGAGGTGCGACGGATACTGGTGTGGGGCGTGAAGTCCTGATTGTCTGCAGGCAACGCGAGATCTATCCGGCGGTAAGGATAAATTACCCACGCGTGCAAAGTAGGGTAGGGTAGATCTGTTCACTTGTCGCGGCGCGCCTGCCAATGCGGGATGGATTGCCTGGTATCGGCGGCGACCACGCCGTGTGAAAGCCACCACGGATATGCAGAGCCAGTTTCTTATGTACCGGCGAACTGCAAGTTTGCGGTGTGCTACGGGCCCACCCTTGCACGGTACGCGGGCGGTGTCCCCTAACGCTCGATCCATTAACCTAGCCCTGTGACGCGAAGAACAGTGCTACTGGAAATAGGTGCACGAGCGTTTTCCGCTAACGTGAGATAGTGTAAATAACGTAAATAGATCTGGTAGTCGGCATCGGCGCCGACCGTTCGTTGCGAAAACCGCACTGACACGGTACCGCGGCCCCAGCACGGTGACGCGGACAGGAACGCGGCCCAGGGCAGTTCAGGGCGAGCCCAGCACAGCCCGCGGCAATGCACTAGAATAATAATATAACGAGGATTAAATACCGGCGCATCGCTGGCAGAAATAGGCCACGAATGGTGCCAGCGTGCCATTAGAGGCCAGCCGTGCCGGGCATTGTTATTGTCTTAGATAAGTTTGTCAGCAGTCGTTTGAGATCAACATGAGAGAGATTGTATCGATCCAGTGTGGACAAGCCGGAAACCAGGTTTCCTCCGCCTTCTGGGAGACAATCATCCAGGAGCATGGGCTGAGTGCCGACGGGTACCTGCAGCCCACGGAAGACCACATGAACGACCGGATCGACGTGTTCTTCAGCGAGAGCGGGTCCCGCAAGTACGTGCCGCGTGCGGTGGCCGTGGACCTTGAGCCCGCGACGCTGGACGCAATCCGTTCTTCAGCATTGGGCTCTATTTTCCGGCCGGACAATCTGATTTCGGGCCAAAGCGGAGCTGGAAACAACTGGGCCAAGGGATACTACACCGAGGGAGCCGAACTCATGGAGCCAGTGATGGACGCGGTCCGCAGGGAGGCGGAGCATGCCGATGCGCTCCAGGGCTTTCAGATCACGCACTCGCTGGGTGGTGGAACCGGAAGCGGTATGGGAACGCGGCTCATGTCCAGCATCAGAGACGAGTACAGCGACCGCATGATCTCCACGTACTCGGTGATGCCGAGCCCGCGGGTCAGCGAAACCGTGACCGAGCCGTACAATGCCGTGATGGCACTGAACTACCTGGTGGAGTCGAGCGATGCCACGTACTGCCTGGACAACGAGGCACTGTACAACATCTGCTCGCGCACGCTGAAGATCGCCCAGCCCACGCACCAGGACTTGAACAAGCTGATTGCGATGGTGATGTCTGGAGTGACGACGGGCTTCCGCTTCCCCGGCCAGCTGAACGGCGATCTGCGCAAGATGGCCGTCAACCTGGTTCCGTTCACGCGCCTGCACTTCTTTACCACGGCCTTCGCGCCCCTGCTGGCCACGAACCTGCGGTCCTACCACAGTCTGTCGGTTCCCGAGCTGACGCAGCAGCTGTTCAACCCGGCCAACGTCATGGCTGCGTGCGATCCGTCGCGCGGCAGGTACATGACGATCTCCACGATATTCCGGGGCGCCATTTCCACCAAGGAGGTCGACGACTGCATCCAGACGGCGTACGAGCGCAACAAGGACCTGTTTGTGGAGTGGATCCCCAACAACTTCCAGACGTCCGTGTGCACCACGCCGCCGCGCGGCATGAGCTCGTCCGCGACGTTCGTGGCCAACACCACGGCGGTGCAGGAGCTCTTCTCGCGGTCGATCCAGCAGTTCTCGCATATGTTCCAGCGCAAGGCGTTCTTGCATTGGTACACCGGCGAGGGCATGGACGAGGGCGAGTTCAGCGAGGCTCACGGCAACCTCAGCGATCTGGTGGCCGAGTACGATCAATACCAGCGGGCCGGCATTGACGACGACTACGGCGAGGAGCAGTACGAGACCGAGTATGCTGGCGAGTATGCCGAGTACGACCAGGAGCCGCTGGAGGAGCCCATGGAGGAAGCGGCTGCGTAGATATACCAAAGCACGTAGACAGACGATCTGTATACATAACCGTAGCAGCGTGAGCGTGGCTTATGAGGCGTGGCTTATGAGGTGTGCTTATTGAGGCGTGGCTTATTGAGGCGTGATGCGTGGTGTACAGCACTGATTCTCTGCCTGGCCGCTGTGCACTAAGAAGGGTGCTACGCACTAAGAAGGGTCGTTGCCTTTGTACCCGTTGTACTGTGTGCATCTATCCTCTGTTCCAAGTTCGCGCTCGTGATATCTGTGTACGAATAATGCACCTGTAAACCCCTGTGCACTGTCTCTGCTATTGCCCAAAGTTCTTTGTTCGTGGCATCTGTGTACTAACGTGCACCTGGACCACAGTGTACAAACTATTCTCTGGTGCTACTTAGGCAGTTCTCGCTATGTGGTCGCACCGCCATTCCAAGGTCGTACGACACGCTGGCAGACAGAGTGGTCAGGACATACAGCCGCTGCTGGTGGTACAGCTCACTCTCATTATACCATACGGTGAGGAGCACCAGGCTCTTGAGCAGCTCCAAGCTCTTCACACTCACCACGATTATCTCGTCAATTACGGTGCGCAACACCATGTTGTGCAGAATCACTGAGGATTCCAGCTGTCGCTCGTCGCTGATCATCAACGAAGCGATATCGAGAACCATGTGGAAGAGAATTGGGTGGCTGGCCATTAGTTGTTGGTAGACATCTACAGGGAGTTCCACCACGGGTCCTGCTTAGGATGCTGCTATGTGGTGCTACTAGGCAGTTCTCGCTATGTGGTGCTGCTTAGGATGTTCTCGCTATGTGATGCTACTAGGCAGTTCTCGCTATGTGACGCTACTAGGCAGTTCTCATTTATATTATGTGCATAGTGCACCTGTGAACCAATGTGCAAATTGTACTCCCCGTTCTGCATTGTGCTAATCCATCCACTGTTCTTCGTTCTGCGCGTGAAACCTGTGTATATCCTGTTACATGTCTTCCTTCAAGTTGTACTTCTCGGTGTGCCCATCCATTGCTTGCTGTTCCAACTATATACCCTTCTGCATCTGTGCTCTTATGTGCATTGCAATGACTATCTATGAAATTTGTAATTACTAGTGCGATCACCGTTTCGTTCAGAATAAGTGCTCGATGTATGTAGTGCGAATGTTCACTATATCGTTCTACTTCTCTTATTGAAATAACGACATATGCTACATGTTTATTCATCCATGACAATCAGTATTAATGTTCTCCACAAAATCGCTATTAACTATCTTGTTCTGCTGTGAAATCGTTGGGTCTGGTACTGTGTTGCGCATCAAGTCTCCATCAATGCCCTCGTTCTCGTCAGAATGACAGCACGTCGTGCGTAGGCTGCACACTCAATTCCAGCACACCATCGCCTTGCATGTATTCACTCTTTCCGCATAGTACTGTGTTGCGAATGTGGTACCAGAAGTTTAATTAAAGAGATACAAACTTAAAATACTACGTGTCCTGCGGCCTTTTATCTACCCACATATACATTGTAATACATTCACATAACTTGTCCAGAATGCAGCAGTGATCCTAGTTATTGACTGTGTGCTCTGCATCCGTCTCAATCACTATCTGTGAACATCCGTTCTCTGCTGGCTGGCCTCTTTGGTATATTGCCAGCTTCTGGACTGTGCACATACATTATAGCCACCGTTGTCATGCTTATGTATCCAGGTTTGTTACGCATTCATTCACTACATGGTCATGTCTGTATCAGTACAACATTAGTACATAATGCTATATATGCGATGGTAGTCTACTCGGAGATCTCGCAAATCAAGTCGCCGCCATCAACCGACTCACCACTCTGGACGTCCAGCTTGCTGATGTGGCCCGCGATGGGTGCGCTGACAGACATCTCCATCTTCATAGCACTGAGGACGGCCACGCAATCGCCCTTGTTGACCTTGGCGCCCAGCTGGACACGGACGTCGACCACCATACCGGCCATCGGGGCACCCACGTCACCCTGCTTGGCAGGATCGGCCTTGGCCCGCGTGACGGTCTCGACCGCAGACAGCCTGTCCTCGACGGTGATCTTGCGCATCTCACCGTTGAGCTCGAAGAAGACCTCGCGGGTGCCCGTCTTGTCGCTGAGCTCGGACACAGCCAGGCACTTGATGACCAGCACTTTACCCTTGCTGATCGTGACCTCGTAGGGACGGCCGAGCTCGGGGCTGGCCAGGAAGAGCGCGGTGGGCACCACGCTCATGTCACCGTACTTGGCACTGACCTCCATGAACTTCTCGTACACCTTGGGGAACATGATGTAGGAGGCGACGTCGCACTCGGTGATGCCGTCGCCGTACTTCTCGCGCAGCTTGTTGCGGATCGCGTCGATGTCCAGCGGCGCCAGCAGAGCACCGGGGCGCTTGTTGAACGGCTTCCGCTTGCCGCGCAGCACGTTGGAGCGAAGAGGCTCCGGGAACCCGCCGTACGGGGTGCCCATCAGGCCCTGGAAGAAGTCCAGCACCGAGTCGGGGAAGTCCAGCTCCGAGGCACGGCGCTCCACGTCCTCGGGAGTCAGCTTGTTGCTGACCATGAACTGCGCCAAGTCGCCCACCACCTTGGAGGTGGGCGTGACCTTGACGATGTCGCCCAGGAGCAGGTTGGCGTCGTGGTACGCGGTCTTGGTGGCCTGCCACTGCGCACCGAGGCCAACCTGGCGCGCCTGGAACAGCAGGTTCGTGAGCTGTCCACCGGGAATCTCGTGCACGTACACCTCGGGGTCCGGGCCCTTGAGCTCGGCGTCGAACGGCGAGTACAGCAGGCGCATCTGCGCCCAGTACTGGTCGACCCTGCGCACGAGCGAGGAGTCGATGCCGGCCGCGTTCTCGGTGGGAGAGGCGCCAGTGCCCAGCGAGGCCAGGATGGCCGAGATGCTGGGCTGCGAGGTCATGCCGCTCATGGAGTCGGACGCAGCGTCGACCACGTCGGCTCCTGCGCGCGCAGCAGCGACCATCGAGGCCACGCCGGTGCCCGCGGAGTCGTGGGTATGTACATGAATGG
The DNA here is from genome assembly GCA_030579915.1 of Starmerella bombi. Taxonomy (NCBI): domain Eukaryota; kingdom Fungi; phylum Ascomycota; class Dipodascomycetes; order Dipodascales; family Trichomonascaceae; genus Starmerella; species Starmerella bombi. The sequence continues at coordinate 138,119 of JAKTRX010000012.1, forward strand.
GCAGATCGGGGAACTCCTTGCGGATGGCACTGACCAGCTCGTAGGCCGCCGGGGGACGCAGCGTGCCCGCCATGTCCTTGATGCCCAGCACGTGGGTGCCCAGCTTGACGATCTCGCGCGTGAGCTGCAGGTAGTACTCGAGGTTGTACTTCTTGCCGGGCTGCAGCATGTCGCCCGAGTAGCACATGGTGGCCTCGACCACACCACCGGCCTTGTGCACGGCGCGGATGCCCACGGCGATCTGCTCGAGGTCGTTCAGCGCGTCGAACACCCTGAATATGTCCACGCCGTTGCGCTTGGCCTGCTCGCAGAAGTGCTCGATCGCGTTGTCCGGCAGCGAGCTGTAGCCCAGGCCGTTGGCTCCGCGCAGCAGCATCTGGAACGGGATGTTCGGCACCAGCTCCCGCAGCTTGCGCAGACGGCCCCACGGGTCCTCGTACAGGAAGCGCATGGCGACGTCGAACGTCGCGCCGCCCCAGCACTCCAGCGAGTAGGCGTTGGCAAGAGCCACCCTCGTGAGGGGAGCAATGGCCGCCAGGTCGGTGGTGCGCACGCGCGTGGCCAGCAGGCTCTGGTGCGCGTCTCGCCACGTCGTGTCCATGATCAGCGTGCCCTTGTACTCGCGCACGGCCTTGGCGAAGGCGGCAGGGCCCTGCTCCAGGAGCACGTGGCGCCAGCCGCCCACCTTGTTGACGTCGATGCTGCTGGGTATCTGGGGCACCGTGACGGTGTTGATCTGCGGCTGGCCGCGCTGGCCGGCCACCTGGGGGCCGTTGACCTTGATGTCCGCCAGGTACGTGAGCAGGCGGTTGGCGCGGTTGCGGAACCGGATCAGGTTGAACAGGCTGGGCGTGTCGTCGATGAAGGTGGTCCAGCACTCTCCAGTCATGAAGACCTCGTGCATCAGGAGCGTCAGCATGAAGGGGATATTAGTCTTCACGCCGCGAATCCGGAACTCGATGAGCGCGCGGAGCATCTTTCTGCGCGCGGTTTCGAAGGTGCTGCCCAGACAGGTGCACTTGACCAGCAGAGAGTCGTAGTATGGGCTGATGACGCTGCCAGCGAAACCGTTACCTCCGTCCAGGCGGATTCCGTTACCACCGGCACTGCGGTACACCTCGATGCGGCCGGTGTCGGGCTGGAAGCCCTTGGTGGGGTCCTCGGTGGTGATCCGGCACTGGATGGCCGCGCCACGCATGGTGATGGCGTCCTGGGTCAGGCCCAGCTCGGTCAGGGTCGCACCGGCCGCGATCTGGATCTGCGCGGCCACGATATCAATGCCGGTGATCTCCTCGGTGATCGTGTGCTCCACCTGGATACGCGGGTTGATCTCGATGAAGTAGTGGCGGTTCTGCGCGTCCACCAGGAACTCCGCGGTACCGGCGTTGCGGTAGCCCGCAGTGGTGGCCAGGCGCACGGCGTCGGAGAGAATGGCCTCGCGCACGTCCGCAGGCAGCGTGATGGCGGGAGCAAACTCCACGACCTTCTGGTGACGCCTCTGCACCGAGCAGTCGCGCTCAAACAGGTGGATGACGTTGCCGTGGTTGTCAGCGAGCAGCTGCACCTCGATATGCTTCGGGCGCTCCAAAAAGCGCTCGATGAACACGGTGCCGTCGCCGAACGACGCGCGGGCCTCGCTGGACGCTCGCTCGAACGCATCCTCGATGCTCTCGCCCTCGCGGACCACGCGCATACCGCGTCCACCACCGCCAAAGGCGGCCTTGATGATGACGGGGTAGCCGTACTCCTGCACGAAGGTGCGGGCCTCGTCGGCAGACTCAATTGGGCCGGGAGTGCCCGGAACGGTGGGCACGTTGGCGCGCAGAGCCAGCGTACGGGCCTTGACCTTGTCGCCCACGGAGTCGATGACGTCGGCAGGCGGGCCGATCCACAGCAGGCCAGCCTCGGCGGTCTTGCGCGCCATCTCGCTGTTCTCCGACAGGAAACCGTAGCCGGGGTGGATCATGTGCACGCCGTGCTCCTTCGCGATCTTCAGGATCTCGTCGACCTGCAGGTAGGCGGCCACGGGACCGTACTCGCCCGGAGCACCGATGACGTAGGCCTCGTCAGCCTTCAGACGGTGCATCGAGAGGATGTCCTCGTGGGCGTAGACGCCGACAGTGACCATAGACAGCTCATGAGCTGAACGGAAAATACGAATGGCAATTTCACTGCGGTTAGCGACCAGCAGCTTGTTGTTCGTACCCAAGACAGCAGAGTCGACACGCAGCGTGTCGAGCTGGCTGAGCTCGCTGAAGTTCACGTCCATATACTTTGCTTGGCGGGGTGGAGGCCGAGGTGGGTCTAATAAGCAAAAAAGGTCAAGGGCTCTGGGCAGGGCTCTGGGCACGGGAGTGACTCATCTCGTTCATAGATAGCAGTTATCTACCCACAGTTTGCCGAGCCCCTCACCATGTTTGGGGGTGTGCGCGGGTATGAACAAAATGGCAGCTACAATGCCAGGAAGTGGCGAGTCTCCCGGGTCGATTCCGGGCCCGTTGGCCCACGATCCTTGATCGCGACGCACTGCCAGCACGACAAGTGTATAAACCTACAAATAAATCTAAACGACACTACTGAGGGTAAAAATAGCGCTGACCTTGATCGATGATCCTCTTTCTATGCGAGGACAGGGTGCATATGCAGTCACGTGCACATACATGTTTCCCAAAATGATTTAATATTACGGGGGCTCTCGGGTCGGCCACGGCTTCCAGGCTGAAAACCCGCGTATAAAACTTCTTCGTACACGCCACTACCTCCCGCTATGCAACTCTTACTGGCATTGACTGCTTAGCTGCACAAATCAGGCTGACGTGCATAATGCCAATCGTATCAGTGCCGCCGTATCCAATCAAAAAATCGACAAAAATTAACTAGGGTGTGGATCAAAAAGAAATGGACGATACCGGAGTCGAACCGGTGACCTCGCGCATGCTAAGCGCACGTGATAACCAACTACACCAATCGCCCGACTGGTTGTTATCCTGGTCAGACATGTTGTAGAGAAACAGAGTTTGGCACTCCCACCCATATACATACACTGAACAGCGCTTGATCTGGAATCGTGGTGCCCTGAACTCAATGGCCGTGGCCTGACTGACTACCTATTTTGAATGCCTGTGTGCTTACTCCAAGTGCTGCGTTTACTCCAAGTGCTGTATTCCGCCATATTCGCATCGCCGCTGACTAAGCGCCTGTGGGGTTGGCTTACTGCGTCTGGGTGTGCATATTGACATATGCTCCGTACAACATACCTGGCGGACAGCGATCCGCTTCCGCATGCAAGAGTTGACGAAGATGGCTCGGTACTGATAAATAATCTCTACGCTGCAAAACATGTTCGGCTGCAGCAGCCCATGGCCGGAATCCCTTCGCTACAGGGGTCCACGATCAGCTTCGAGTGGAGTTCCACGCCATTGCTTAACCTCCCATTCGACCCACCTGCTGGTGGGGTTGGCTGCAGGATTTACGCCGATGAGAGCAGCAGTGCTGAAGCTGTTTCAGCCTTCGTGGCCCATATTGCCAAGCTGGAACTAGAACCACCGGTTCAGGCCGATGGGTGGCAGTCATGGGTTACCACTGCAACTCCAGAGTTCCTGATGGACGAGTTGGTCGGAGCGGATGCTGTTCGCGTGTCATTGGGCTCAGAGTCCCCTGATCTCGTGGTCGAGGCGTGGTTCACACCTCAAGTGTGGAAAACAGTCGAGCCAGTACTGCCCGCAGTAAAGACCGATCTCGGGCTGTTCAAGCTCTCGGAAGCAACTCCAGGGGTTTACAAATTAGAGGGACGAGCACGGGTTCTTGGCGACTCCAAGAGCTCGCCGATCTTGATGTACTGGAACGCCAAGCATGTCAATAGCGGAGGCCAGTACTCGGCCAAATTCGTCGAACCGTACGGTCTGCATCCCGTACTAGACATGGAGGTGGTCGCTGAGCACCCCACCCATGAGGTTTGCAGCCTTTACACCCTGCTAGAGCTCCCCAGCGATGTCTTTTATGACCAGTACCAGCAGCAAGATGCACCCCAAATCGGCGATCTGCTGGCAGTCTGGGGAAACACCGACTTGGAAAGAGCACAGTGGGACCACACGCAAGGCTCGCTGGTTCTTCTAAGGCTGTCCGAGGGGAGTGGTAACTACAGCATTCCGTTGCACTTCCGCTACGCTCCGCCCACAACAGCCCAACAGCAGCATGGAGAGTTGCCGGCCCCGCGCATTTTCTGGACCTGTAGAAATGACGTGGCTCCGCCTCGAGCGCTAGAGTTCATGAATCCCTGGGAGAACCTGGGAATCGAGTCGGTGTTTCCTCTCGCAGACTCCACTTTCTACCTTCTAAACTCCACTGCATCTACTCTACCGTACGCCATTCCGGCCATTGATCCTCGAAATGAGCACAGCGTGGGTGTAGGTACCTCTCTAATCGTGGTGAGCCAGGCTATACTCCTCCTGCTGGTGATGCTGTTTAGAAGGAAGTCAAAGTCGGAGCAGCCCAAGTCGGAGCAGCCCAAGTCGGAGCAGCCCAAGTCAGAGCAGCCCAAGTCGGAGAAGCCCAAGTCAGAAAAGCCCAAGTCAGAGTGAGGCGCTGCTATCTATCCTAGGACACCACATCTGGTATGTGCGCACCAGTAGAATGTACACTCAGACTGCACTGCATGCAGATCTATCGGGTAGTCCAAAGTATTTCATAGTGTATTAGCATTGGATCTAGGTATTTATACTGCGCTACCATCATTAAATGTATTTTAATTATGCAGGTATGCCTTGCTAGGTTAGGTCACAGTACATGCGCTCTATCTATACTACCGACGCTCTCGCTTAGCCGTAGGTAACTCAACCGTGGCTACACCCAATCGGACACTCCACCTACATTCAACTGTGCGTATTTACCAAGTACACTTAACTGTACGGTCACACTCCCAGAACATATAACATTCATATTATAAAGTATAGCGGCAGAGTATATAATATAGTGCCATGCAAGTGCAGCGCGTACTGCAGTTGTGTGCTGCTACACATAAAATTTATAGATTTCGCTCTAGTGAGATCCTAAATATGTCTAGAACGCCGTTGGAAATTACATTCCAATGCCCTTTCAGGAATCTAAAGTTGACACGCGCCATGGGTATCCAACCGTAGCTATGGTGCTCAACAGTAGACGTAACGCCTTGCAAAGTACACTTAGGTAGCCACTTGGATTCACATCTCAGATGGAACCACAGTTATCAGTGTTACAATAGAAAATATATTCTAAATATATTTAGTTAATAATGCATTTATCTCTTTAAGGCTTAGTCGAGTAACTAGGAGTCTTAGTCCAGGTCGACGGCCATGTGGTGTTACCACTCTTACCAGTATCGTTGTTGTTAAGGTGACGGTGCTGGATAAGACCGTTGCCAATAGTGCCAATGCTCTTCATGATGCTATCCGAGTTCATGTGCACACCAGCAACAGCAGGCGCGACAATCAGCACGACATAGAGGACAAGAATGCCGAAGAACAGGGTGGCATACTTCTTGACCATACGCTTACGAAGGGCCTCCTGCTTGACAGAGAAGATCGGGGGCCTGATGTGCTGGGACGGCGAGAGCCAGAACAGAAGCATCGAGTGCCACTTGTCGATCTGGGGGATGACGAGCAGGGGAAGGTGGAAGAACAGGATAAGGTGGCCGAGCAAGAAGTCGCCTCCGAACATCTCGTTCTCGACAACCTTGACAACGAACTCACGGGCAGGCTGGGTCCAGGCCATCCATCCAAGCTGGCTGCCGTACCACTTACCACTCCACCAAGCACGGTTGGCATTATCAGCGCGGAACTCACGGGTGATACAGAAGGCAATGAAGATCTTGCACAGGAAGCGCTGGAACAGAACACACGAAATGGTACCAAGCAAAGCGCGGCGGAAGTTCCAGCCCTCGAAGAACCACATCAGCTCGAAGAAGACGATCTGGATAACCACACCGAAACCGTGGGAGATGGCGGCCATGACACTGGCGGTACGCTTGCAGCACAAGGCGGTCAGAGGACCGCAGAAGCAGGCGCACATGCCAATAACAAACACGACACCGGCGTTGATCACAATAGGACCCAGCGAGCAGATGATGACACGCAAGATAGCATTGGAGCGCTGGATGGTAGCACCAGGGTTGTTCTTAGGCAGAACACCGGTCTGGGCATTGATAAACAAGAACGGAATGAAGGCACAGCCAAACATGATTAGCGGGATGAACACCTCGGTGAGGAAAGCAGACAAGAAGCCAATACGGCTGCTGTCGCCGGTACTCTTCTCACTGACGTCGCCCAGCAACTTCCGCTTGAAACCAGTAACACGCGTACGGGTAAGACGAACGTAGCCGATCCACGAGTTAGTATGCCACTTGCCGTTGCCACGGGTGAGCCAACGGATGAAATCACGGTAGTCAATGATGAAGTCCTGCCACGAGAACTGGTGAGGGTTGTACAAGAAAGGTGACGTGATCATAGCCATGAGCGTGAGCCAGAACCACAGGAGCGAGGCACGCCACATGGAAATAGTACCGAACAACAGCATCAGCAACGAGCGGCTTCCGGAGTAGATGGAGTCACTGCTGAAGCGGGCGAACAGCACACTGAACGGAATACGGCGGGTAGCGACACCACGGCCGGTACCGATATAGCGGGCACCACCGAAACTCAAGTTAGTGACCAGCGAAGAGGCGTAGACCTGACAGACGAAGACCTCGAACATGGGAGAGAGCGAAGCGAAGTGCTTGCAGAAACGCTGGACAGCACGCCACAAACCACGCTCGCACAACTCCTGCACAACCAACGGCACGAATGAGATGAAGAACACAATGAAGATAGACAGAACACAGCGATCGATCCAGTTGTTGACCGGCTGGAGCATGTAGCAGCCCAGGGGAATGTGGGCGTCGCTCTGCGGCTTGTTCTTGTTGTACCAACAGCGGACGGACTCGGAGCTCAGGGCACCGATGTTCATCAGCGAGATCATGAACATCTGGACCGAGATGATAATGAACATGTTGTTGATGTGGAAACCAGGGTGGGCATAGAAGAAGGACAGGAAACGGTCGAGCGGCAGCTGGGTACCCAAGTAGTAGTACTCACGGCTGAGCATCTGCTCACCCATACCAGTACCGATCTTGGTGGTGAAGTTCAAAATCGAGCTGAATCCCAAATCACGTCCCTTACCGCACTGGAAGTACTCGCAGTGCTTGATACGGCCACCACGCATGAAGGCGGTCATACCGGCGTAGATATCCTCGTTCAAATGCAGACCCTTCTGAGCCTTGGAAACACCACCACGGGTGGTCATGAAAATCGCGTTCAGGAAATCAGGGTGACCGTAATGCAGCTTGGCACCGACCTGGGCCAGTGTACGGGCAAACAAGGTACCGAATGTCTGTTCCTTACCGGCAGCGACGTCACCCAAAATACCAACGTTCTCAGAGAAAATGTACTCACGGGCACCCACAATGGCGACCGGGTAGTGGTCGGCCATCGGGGCCTTGATGCCGGGCACGTAGGGGTTACCAATGTCCATGTTGAGCTCCTCGAACTCAGCCAGGACCGAACGGACCTTAAGACACTCCTCCAGGTAGTTGTCCTGGTTAGCATCGATCAATTGCAAGTACTCACCACGGTAGAAGATGAGGGCGTGGTTCTGGTTATCAGACTTACCATCACCCAAAATCGGGTTACCAGAGAGCTGGATCCGGAACTTGGGTCTGCGGCGGCCGTTCTCCATGATCTCACAGTGGCCGTCGATGACAGCACTGAACACACGGGGCTCGTCGCCCTCGTTCAAGGGAGGCTCCTCGTCAAGGTAGGCAATCTGCAGGTCGGGGTAGGCACGGAGCAGGAACTCGGCGTTCTCCATCTCGTCAGGGCGGAACTTGGCCAAACGCTGCATAGAGATGAGGAACCTGAACTTCCGGCGGGCCATGCGCTCGAGCTCCATCTCGAGACGCTCGGTGTTGCCACCGAACATCTGCACAACCTCGGGGTTCTCGACACGGTAGAGCAGCTTGATGGCCCTAGAGTAGTTCATGAAACCAGAAACGGTACGGTACAGGGTCTGCGAACGGAGCGAGGCCCAGATACGGGTACGCAAGGTGTACTCGGGAGCAGCGGACTTGAAACCAATGCAGTAGAAGGGAAGATCGTCGGTCTTGTTCTTGACGGCAGTGGCATCAGCGTCAAGCTCCTTGTCGCCCAAGCCAGGGGTGGTGGCATTTCCGTTCTCATCGTAGTTGCTCTCCTCAGCCAGAATCTTGGTGTCCTTAACGAAGCACTCCCACTCGACGGGGTGGAGCTGCTTAAGATACTCCAAGAGGGTAACACGGGTGTACTGGTCCTCCTCTCTGATGATCTCACGCAAACTCAGCAGGATCTTCTCACCGTAGTGGGGAACCATCACAGTGAAGGTAGGCATGTTGTCGACAGGCAGAGGCTCGGGCATGGGGGTGGACAAACTCTGGGCGAAGAACGAGATACGGCGCTCGGCCTCGGAGTTGGGAGGGAAGAACTCGGAAGTAACCTGGTTGTCGTCCTGGGCAACGAAGAAGGTCGGGGCCCTCAGAGTGCGCTTGCCCTCGATTTCACTGGGCACCTGGTGGTAGAGCAGCATCTGGACGTGGTCGATGGCCAGCAAGTGCTCACGGTACATGGAGATGACAATGGCGTTCCAGATCTGCGAAATGAGCACCTTGGGCTTGTACTTGATCTCCATGTCGTTGGTGGCAAGCACCTTAGAGTAGATACGCTTGGGCAGACGCGAGAAGATGTTTCTCCAGGGGGTCCAGATGGACACACCGAGGTAGAACGAGCGGCCGACCGAGAACACGGTGTTGGTGATGATGTACCACAGGTAGGTATCCAGGAAGAACAAACACAAGTCGGTAGCGTACATGACACCGAGCACGACCTGCGGCTGGTGGCGACACAGCAAGTTGGCCTTGTCGCCGAACCAGGTCTCACCGATGCATCGCATGTCCATGTGTCCCAAGTCGTGGATAGGGTCCCTGATCGAGAGAATCAGGAAGTAGTACGACTCGGAGAGCTTAGCACCGAACACAATCAGCCAGACGATGTACGAGAGCCACATGTCGACGCCGTGAAGCGGCGCGAAGCTGGCGGTGAAGGTCTGCGACGCGTGGTAGCGGCGAGTGCCCTTTTGCAAATAGGAGCCGAACAGGCCACCGAGCGGCATGATGGAGAAAAACAGGAAAGTGAACAGGGAGATGAGGAAGCCGACAACGCCCACCGCCAGACCGGAGGTGGACTTGTTGAAGCCCAGATAGCCGAGAACATAGACTGGAGTGACCAAATTAATTATGAGGATCAGGATCAGGAACCACAACCGTCTCGACAGGTGTTGCGCACCCGCCCACTGTCGCGGCACGAATGCGTATTCAGCAATAGTAGCAATAATCTGGATACCGCAGGCCAGGCACCCGCCGATGCTGGCGGCAGCCCAGGCGGTCTGTCCCAGGGGATGATAGTCGTTCAGATAAGACCAGTCCTTGGTGTACAAACTGGGGGAGTTGTACGAGGCGTAGAACCAGAATGACACGATGTGGATGACCCAAATACGGTTGAAGTTGGTCGCCACGTGGAACCACGAACGCGTCTCGCGGTAGGTCTTGAAGAAGACCTTGTTCCAGATGACGTCGCCCAGGCGGAAGTAGCGCTCGGACTGGGGGACGTCGATCATACGGGTGCCGTCCTCGAATGCGATGCGCTCAATGCCCTCCGGGTACCAGAAGAGCTGGTTCACATCGTCGTAGCCGATGACCTTGTTGTGGTCGCGCTCGCGCTTCACGTAGTGGCCGTTGTGGATCTCGTACACCTGGCCACGGATGAACTGGTACAGCGGAGTGACGACGCGGTTGAGGTAGTCGCCCTCGGGGACCGGCTCGGTGCGGTTCTGGCACTCAGGCGACAGGAAGTAGTCGTCGGCGCACTTGTACAGGAAGCACAGCAGCTCCGGGGTGAAGCGGACCTGGCCAGCCTCGCCCCACAAGAGCAGGTAGAGTGCGATCTGGCGAACACGCTCCTGTTGCGAAAGCGTGTTCATCTTCGTCTTCCAGCGGTACTCGCCGGCCTCCAGCGAGTAGTCGCCCTCGAGCTCCTCGAGCGTGCGCTGCTGGTCCGCAGAGATGGTGCCGACCGGCGCGGTGGGGTCCGGCATGGCGTCCTCGCCCTTCTTCTTGCGCAGCTTCTTGGACTTCTTGCGGGCCTTGCGGATGTGTTTCGGGGTCTTGCCGAGCTTCATGTTGCGGAAGCCGATCTCGTCGTCCAGGTCGATCTGCGCCGCGAAGTACCACTTGCGGTAGTTCGCGTGATCGCCACCGATGTAGTCGGCGTGGAGCGAGAGAAGCGCCTGGTTGGGCGTCATACGCGAGGCACGCGAGTCGAGCATGGTGAGCAGGTGGTCGTACATGTTACGCATGGAGTCGCGCTGGAAACCGAACTTGTTGGTCAGATCGATGAAGATATCCTCAATCTGCTCCTTGCTGATCGGCACCTGGTTCTGCACGGTCCAGGCGGGGTACGGCTCGTGGAACTGGGGCATGCCACCAATACCACCGGCCACGCTGCTGCTGCCGGCCATGCTGTTCAGGCCGGCGCCGTTGCCGTCGCCGTAGTAGGGCGTGGAGGCGCCGCTGCGCATACCGGCGCCGTACTGCTGGGAGTACGACGAGGCGTCGTACTCGTTGCCGTAGTCGCCCTGCATGTACGAGCCCTGGTCGTAGTAGTCGCCCCCGGTGCGCATGGTGAAGTCGCTGAAGGCCTCACTGGCGCCGTCGTTGACGTACATGCCTCGTGGCTGGGGAAGCTCGTCGCCAGAGCCGTACTGGGCGCCCCCGTACTGCTGCTGCATTGGCGGGACCCCGTGGGGGGGAACCACGCCGGCAGCGCCGGGGTGGGCTGCGGGCTGAGCGTATTGCGCGGTGCCAGGCTGAGCGTACTGGCCGTACTGGTCAGGCGTGTAGTACGGCTGGCCCTGCTGGTCGTAGTACTCAGCGGGCACATCTTCGTACGCACCACCATTATGATGCGGTGGAGGTGCGCCATAATCAGCACCGTAGTCGTACTGGTTAGACATTGATCTTTCTCCCCAAAAGTTTGGCACTTCTTCGATTTCAAGGAAAGGATCTTGTCTTAAGAGGGAAAGAAGGTCGCGTTAAGAATCAGTTTTTAATTACCTGAGCATCTGATACAGGGTGAGGGGTTCAGTAATTTCAGGGCAGAGAACCGTCGCGCGACGCGACTTTGATTAGCCCTCACCCAATAACAGGGGCTCCTGGAGGTCATATCAGGCTTGGAGGTGTGGTGGTGGAGGCGGCGTGGAGGCGGATCCCGTACGGTGGGTGGCGGGGACAGATCGAAAGGTATGTGACAGATTCCTCCAAGTGGACCAATTTGCCGGTATAAAGCTAAACAAATATATAGTGCTATTTATCTTCGAGCATTGGTGTGGAAACCGCGGCAGCTGCAGGTTTGGAATTTAGCATTCCTGCTCTGGTATAGTCATGCACTGCGTTATCCGTGGCACCATGCGTATCTTTCTATCGCGGTGGTACTCTAGGTTATTTACCACTGGAGCGGGAGTGGTTTCGAGCGCGGGTTTGGGACCACATTTCTGCTGGTCACACTCCCGCCTGAGCTATTATTACTCAAGATACGTGTTTTAGGATGGTATTTGGGTTGGCTGGACGGCTTTACCTGGGCATTTGTAACACGCCTTGCATGCATGACAGTAGATATTGGCCCGTACCCACTGACTAATATTGTCGACGAGATGGATCTCTGCAGCATGAGACATCCCGTGGTTTAAACAATCGGCCTATTAATATACGGCCAGACATGCCAAGCAAATAAAAGCGCTTGTGCCCGGCACCATTACGGGGAATTTCAAGCCGGTATTTTTCTTCTTTTTTTTTACAGTAGCTATTTTTACACCCATTACACGCGTGACTCGAGGAAATTTTCTAGGGATGGAAGGGTTGTTGACGCATTAGCGAGACATTAGACAGAAATGAGATAGGAAGAGCGGAGTTTTTCATTGCTAGTCACGTTGAATATTTATGACACGTGCACTCTAAGGGAGCGGCTCGGACCCAACCCTGGCTATTTACCCGTTTCCCATCTCCACCCCTTTTGTCCCCCTCACGGTTAAATCCAAATTTCCATCGGGCCGCATTCCGGTGCCACTGGGCGCACCACGTAGCCTTCGAAATCTACCAGAGGTGCGACTCTTCCGTGCGCTGGTCGTTCACAATTGGTGACAAACGTACACATTTGGTGTCACCCTATTAGGAGAAAGGTGTTGATCATGTGCAACAATGCCGTGGCAAATCTGGGTGCTAGACACCGGAATTAAATAAAATACTTAGTGGTAGTACCGCTAAATACATTTACTCCGGAAATCTACCTGCATATCAGCATCTCTCTATATGGCTTATATGTGCCTTGGTGCCTTTTATGCTTGACCCGGCCTTCTATATATATCTACCCTAAAAGAGAATGATCTATTCCCGGGCTGTGTAGAGCGACGAATTGAGCAAAGCGGGAACTGGCGAAGAGGTACTAAAGCACGATTGATGGTGAAACCCGCGGTATACGACTGCTATATTTACTCTATATAGATATGGATATACATGAACACATACAGCTCCGTATTATATACAACTGCGGCAGCGCAGTAATTTCAGTTGCAGGTATACGAAATTTCCGCAGGTGGTGTGGCTGAGGACCTATGCAGCGACGCAGTGACAGGGTCCAGCTATATCCTGTATCTGGAATACATCGGCGCAGTCTGGGCAAGCGGGAGAAGGTGATAATACTGCCCTTGGCCAATGAAAGATTCGGATTGATGGGGCGTATTTCCTTAGGGCGCACCCTAACTCGAATTGCGCGGTCGCGTATTCCTCGTCGCGTGCGGAGAACACAAGGGTGAGGGTATTATGTGTTTACAAAGCACAACAAAGGGCTCGGCTAGGGGAGGCTCAAGCTCTCTTATAAACCCGCGGGTATAACCTTGCGGATTTTTCTTGATATCGTTTGTTTCAGAATTAACCTCCCAACGTTCATTCATTGCACGCTCGTTTATAATTTTCTGTTCGCTAATTAGACAGAATAAAAGCTGACGATAAAATTTCTGAAAACAAACTATCAAACCTATAATAATTCATCGCATTCCGCCCACATTCCACATATATTAAACGCGATAAGATGAAGTTTTCGTTCGTTTCCGCGATTACCGCCCTCGCTGGCCTTGCCAGCGCCGCTGACCTCCCTGAGATCGAGATTGTCGGCAACAAGTTCTTCTACAAGAACAACGGTTCGCAGTTCTACATCAAGGGTATTGCCTACCAGTCGAACAGCCTTGCCAACGCTACCAGCAGCACCAGCTTCCACGACCCCCTCGCTGACACTGCTGCCTGCAAGCGTGACATTCCCTACCTCCAGCAGCTCTCTACCAACGTCATTCGTGTGTATGCTATCAACTCGAGTCTTGACCACTCCGAGTGTATGCAGGCTCTGAACGACGCCGGCATCTATGTCATTTCTGACTTGAGTGAGCCTGGTCTTTCTATTAATCGTGACTCTCCCACCTGGGACACCTCTCTGTTCAGCCGCTACACCGCCGTTGTCGACTCGTTGGCCAACTACACCAACGTCCTCGGTTTCTTCGCTGGTAATGAGGTTGTTAACGCCAAGAACAACACTGACGCTGCTCCTTTCGTCAAGGCTGCCATCCGCGATGTCAAGTCTTACATCAAGCAGAAGGGCTACCGTCAGATCCCTGTTGGTTACAGTGCCAGTGATGACGCTGAGGTCCGTGTTCCCGAGGCTAACTACTTCGCTTGCGGCAACGACACCACCCACGCTGACTTCTACGGTGTGAACATGTACGAGTGGTGTGGCAACAGCACCTACGAGGAGTCCGGCTACCAGGCCCGCACTGAGGAGATGGCCAACATGTCCATCCCCCTGTTCTTCTCTGAGTACGGCTGCAACGCTGTCCAGCCCCGTAAGTTCCAGGAGACCGGCGAGCTCTTCTCCAAGGACATGACTGACGTCTGGTCCGGTGGTATTGTCTACATGTACTTCCAGGAGGAGAACAACTACGGTCTCGTGTCTGTTTCCGGCTCTAGCGTCAGCACTATGGAGGACTTCGGATACCTCAGCAGTGCCCTTGCTAGTGTTTCGCCCACCTCTGCCCAGGCCACCGACCAGACCAAGTCTGCCAGCTCGATCGCCTGCCCTGCCACCTCTCAGAAGAACTGGGTTGCTGCCACCAACTTGCCCCCCACGCCTGATGCTGGCATCTGCGACTGCTTGACCGACTCTGCTCAGTGTGGTCTTTCTTCTGGCGTCGACTCGGATGACTACGACGCTCTCTTCGGTTACCTCTGCGGCACCATCTCCTGTAACGCTATCCAGAAGAATGGTACCAGTGGTAACTACGGTGCCTTCGGTGCTTGCTCTCCTAAGCAGCAGCTGAACTACTTGCTCAACGAGTACTACCAGCAGAACTCTGGTGCCAGCAACGCTTGCGGCTTCAGCGGCCAGGCCACTCTTAACACTGGTGCCAGCACTGCCAGCAGCTGTGCCGCCTTCTTCAACGCTGTCGGCTCCTCCGGCACCGGTACTCTCTCGCAGGCCAGCTCTGTGAACCCCGGTTCCACCGGTGGTGCTGCTGATGCCAGTGCTACTGCTTCTGGCTCCGGCTCCGGCTCCGGCTCTGGCTCCGGCTCCAAGAGCAGCGCTTCCGGCAGCAGCTCCTCTTCCAAGAGCTCTTCGAGCGGCAGCAACTCCAAGAACGCCGCTCCCGTCGCCACTGGCAACGTCAAGGTTGCTGCTGGTGTTCTCGGTAGTGTTATGGTTGTCCTTTTCGGCGCCTTGTAGACATAGCATTACCACCCATGCAGATAGTTTTCATTTTTATACATACTAAATTCATCTCATAAATTATATTGCACAGTTATGTCAGTACTTGCGTAGGGTGATGCACTAGTTGTGAGACTGACTGTTTCTGTAACACTATGGATGATGCACCATAGTGTGATACAATCTACGAGACTGGTTTTCTGTAATACTCATGTAGTGATGTACTTACTACTAGTGTGATACTATGCTCTGCGAGGCTGATGTTTTCTGTAATACTGATGGATGATGCACCATAGTGTGATACAATCTACGAGACTGGTTTTCTGTAATACTCATGTAGTGATGTACTTACTACTAGCGTGATACTATGTTCTGCGAGACTGACGGTTTCTGTAATACCGCAAAGTGTGATACTATGTTCTGCGAGACTGACGGCTTCTGTAATACTGATGGATGATGCACTATAAGCGTGATTCTATGTTCTGCGAGACTGACGGTTTCTGTAATACTGATGAGCGATGCACCATAAGTTCTACGAGACTGGTGTTCCGTGCAGTGGTGTTATGCTCCTATGATGTATATTTGTGTACTGTGTTTATTATTAGTCCACTTGCGCAACCTCCTGATATGGTGACCATTGACTGATCATTCACTGGCATCAAGTTAGATACCTTAGTGATATACATTGATCTACTGCAGTATTCACTCTAATCCTATGTATACATTACGACCCAATACAACATCGGTCGGGTCCTCCTTTGCCTCTAGTAATGGAATGCAACCATGATCAGGAAGTTCTTCTCGCACAGGGATCATCGCTAAGCCAGAATCCAGGAAGTAGATATTCAACAATGCACAAACCGGCCTATTCCATTCTTCGTTCCTCTTTGCGATTTGGTGTCTACCCACTTTACTCTAGCAATGCATCGTAAAAGTGGGACATGAGTATTATGCATATTACACTAGTATCTTGTTACATTGGCCATACTATAATCAACCATATTAGCATCTAATTGGTTAGATCTTTCACTGGTGCCCCACACTGTACGATCCAGCACCTTACTCAGAGCCCACCTGTGCACACCATTTAGCTCCCCTAAGTGCATGGAGGCTAGTTATTTAGAGGATTAACTAAATGCATAAGAGACTAATAAATTAATCAGTTTTGGTTTTTGTATTCAGCTAGCTGTGTACAGTGCCGTGCTGTACAGTGCTGTGCTGTGCTGTATTGTAGTATGTACCGTGTGCTGTCCTATGTGCTGTGTACCATGTACTGTGTACTTTTTACTATACTGTGTACCTTTTACTGTACTGTGTACTTTTTATTGTACTGTGTACTCTGTGCTGTGTGCTGTGATGCACTGTATGCTGTGCTGTACTGTGCTGTGCTGTGCTGTAGTGTGTACCATGTACTGTCCTATGTGCTCTGTACCATGTACTGTGTACTTTTTACTGTACTGTGTACTCTGTGCTGTGTGCTGAGATGCACTGTGAGCTGTGCTGTGCTGTGAGCTGTGCTGTGCTGTGTCTTGTGTGCTGTGTACCGTGTGTGCCCTAGGTGTTGTACTGTGTACTGTGAACCGTGTACCGTGTACTGTACTGTACTTTATACTTTGAACTGAGTACCGTGTATTGTTCACCGTGTACTGTGTACCTTCTAATGTGTGCTGGGATACTGTATACTTTGTAGTATGCTGTATGCTTGTAGCATCCCGTAGGCACTCAGTATGTTGGCCAGTATGTTGGCCAGTATGTTGGCCAGTATGTTGGCCAGTGTTGGCCAGTGTGTTGGTGTATATGCTGGGCTACACAATTAGGCGCCTCAGGCCCTGCAGCTCCCATCTTCCGAGCTCCGTGTTGTACTCGGTCTGCAGCAGTTCGATGCCGGTGGCTGGGCATTTGGGGGTGGCCTTGACGTCCAGGGAGCGCGCGTAGGCCTCAATGCACTCGAAGCAGTAGATGACGCCTGTTTCCAGCACCGTGGGGTTGGCAGGGGCCTCTGCCTGGCAGATCGGGCACCCCGTCCACCTGCTGGTGTTGGACTTTGTGGTAGGAGGTGGCAGTTCCGGCCCCGCACTGGCCAGCCGCGACGCCAGATCACTGGAGTTCCACCACTCCAGGAACTTGACCCCGAACAGCGTTGCCGGGAGAACGTACCCCATCCCGCCCAGGATCCGCTTGAGGGTCTTGAACCTGCCCTTGTTGAGCACGGCCTCGTGTGCCTGGTGGTCAGCCGACGAGATCCGCGAGTAGCGCGTGTTCAGCACCAGGTCCGCGATGGTGTACGGCCCGGTGCCCCGGAACAGGTATGTGGCTGCCAGCAGCAGATCGGCGGTCTTACCCAGGAAGATGCACCTGGGGAACCACTCGAGCAGAAACACGTTGAACTGGAACGCCCAGTGGGCGCGAAGAGGTGCATCTTCAGCCGGACGGTCCTCCTCGATGCTGCGGATGCTGTAGCGCGCGACCAGCGCCTCGTAGCGGCTCTGGGCCTTCTCGCGCAGGTACGGCACCACGACCGCGAAAACAACCGCTCCAGCCACCTGCTTGCGCGTCAGCCGTCGCAATGGGTCCAGCTTTGCCCCGGCAGCGCGCACCGTCCGTGGAGCGTGCACAGGCAGCCGATTGACCCGCTTCAGGCCGTAGAACTTCTCGACGAACGACGAGTTCCAGTGCCGCAGGTACCCGAGCTCGACCAGCCCGAACAGCAGCAGGTAGATCTCGTCGAACCGCGTGGCGAGCCGCAGCAGGTACTGTGGGTGCCGCTGGGCGTAGTGGACGAGCACGTAGCGCACGTAGGGGTTGATGAGGTCGCCCAGCTGGCGCGCGGCCAGCAGCTCGAAGAACGTCGGGTAGTCCGGGTCCAGGACCGACGCGTCCAGCGATCTGTAGTAGTCCATGCCTCGCTCCGATATGCTGCTCCGATGTGTGCCTTGGCCGGCCGGACTTCGTCGCTCGCCTGCCTTATCTGAGGTGGGGTAAAACCCAGGGCACGGGCGCCCGGCACTGGCAGCCCGAGAACAACCGCCGCCCACGCCACACCCCACACTTCGTTATCACAATGGCGACGTGCGGCCCTTCCAACGCCGGTGCGCAGCGGAACAAGCTGGTGAACACCGACAACTCGCTGCACCACGAGAGAGTAAACAACCTGCCGCCGGCCAATGCAGTCGGCCTGCGCGGCGACCCACGACACCTCTCGCAGGCAGACCGGCAGATGCTGGACAACATGCAGGCGGGCAGGCCCGAGCCGCTGCGATTCGACTCGTTCCGCAAGGAGGTTCCAATGTACGGCCAGATGCCGGGCCCCCTGCCGCAGCCGCAGGCCAATTGGGCCGCTGAGTTCCGCGGCAGCCCTGGGCCGCAGCTGGCACCCACGCACAGCCCAACTTCCATGGCGAGCCCCCCCCCGGTGCACGGCGCTGCATGGGCGTCCGAGTTCCAGAACGCGCCCCAGCCTGGCCCTGCCCAGCCCGCATACCAGCCGTTCCGCTCCATGGGGTACATGCCTTCCATGGCGCCCATGGTGCCCGGTATGGCCTCCAGCATGGCGCCCATGTCGGCTATGGCGCCCAGCATGGCACCCAGCATGGCCTCGGCCACCAGCCAGCCCCAGAACTCGCGATGGGACGCTGTGTTCGACAAGGTGGAGGCAGACTTCTCGGCTGAGCAGGCCACGGACGGGCAGCGCAGCGAGGCCGAGCAGACGTCAGCGGAGCCGGTCACGAGCGCCGAAACAGCGGAATCCACGGCCAACGCGACGGCCAACGCGACGGCCAATGCCACTAAAGACACGACAGACAGCTTCATCGACCGCCTGATGACCGAGCAGGAGGAGGAGGAGCTGGAGAACCAGATGGGCGAATTCGGGCCGATGTCCCAGGCGTACCCGCCCAACTGGGACGAGATGTGGGACACCATCAACAGCCAGGATGCCGGCGCGAACATCCGCACCGAGGACTTCCGCAGCCACCCGGGCTCCTACAAGTTCGAGACGGACAACCCGTACCAGGACGAGGACGATCCGTTTGCCATGGGCGTGTACATGATGGACAACGGCGCGAAGCTCAGCACGGCCGTCCTGTGCTTCGAGGAGGCAGTGCGACGGGACCCACGACACGTGGAGGCGTGGGCGCGGCTGGGCATGGCTCAGGCGCAGAACGAGGTGGAGGACCAGGCCATCATCGCGCTGGAACGGGCGGTCGCGCTCAACCCGCAGCACGAGCGTGCACTGCTGAACCTGGCCATCAGCTACACCAACGAGGGCTACGACGCAGCGGCCTCGCAGCTCCTGGAGAAGTGGATCCTGGCTCGGTACCCGCAGATCGGCCAGGCCGTGCCTCCGCCCGCAGACCAGTCCACGGAGGCGCTGCACGGCCGCGTGATGGAGATGTTTCTGCAGGCAGCGCGGTCGTCTGGCGCAGAGCTCGACACCGACGTGCAGGCCGGCCTGGGCGTCCTGTGCTACCGCGACGACGACTACGACAAGGCCATCGACTGTTTCCGTGCTGCTCTGACCGCCTCTCCCAACGATGCGTCGCTGTGGAACCGTCTAGGAGCCACCCTGGCCAACGCCAGCCACCCCGAGGAGGCCATCGAGGCGTACGAGCGGGCCCTGGGGCTGCGGCCGTCTTTCGTGCGCGCCCGCTACAACCTTGCGGTGAGCTGCATCAACATCGGGTGCTACCGTGAGGCCGCAGAGCACCTTCTCAGCGCCATGGCCCTGCATGAGACCGAGGAGCGTCCAGGCGTGGACCTCAATGCCAGCTCGAGCCTGGTGGACACGCTTCGCCGGGTGTTCTTTGCCATGGACCGCCGGGACCTGCTGCAGAACCTCCAGCCAGGCACCAATTTAGACGTATTCCGCGGGGAATTCAACTTTTGAGCACAAGTCCAGTGGGCCAGTGGACCAGCATACAGACACAAGCATGCAGCGGGCGCAGAATGCGTATAGAAGTACCACATGCCACGCTGGATACATGCATACACACACATGCACACACATGCACACATACATGAACATGTTGCACACTCCAGTGCACAGTCCACATCACCAGCATACATGCGTATACACGTATGACACTAGGCAGAACTATATGCAGCTATATACAACTACAGTGCGTCAGCACATATTTATAGGCAGACAAATTGGCAGGCAGACAAATTGGCAGGCAGTAGACATCGGCATCGAGGATGTATTGGGATATTGCCTCGAGCCATTGCGGTAGACGTATTTGAGCAACATGCTACAGTAGATGGAAGTAGTGGTAGTGCCAGGAGATGATGATGCATTGAGAGCAGTACTGGTCAGTGGCATTTACTGGTAGTTATCCCGTCATGAAAATGGTGGGTCAAATTCTCCAAAATTTCACGACCGTGTAGCTGGAGATTAAGGCAGTAATAGCAATCATAGATATATATGATATATATCTAATGAAAATACACTCAGTAGTGGCATTCTCCGGTGGTTATCCCAACATGAACAGGGTGGGGGGGGATTCTCTGTAATTTCACGGCCGTGAGCTGGAGACAAAGACAACAATAGTCATAATACACTGGTCCCAGTAGTGGCATTCTCCGGTAATTATCCCGTCATTTACATAGTGGCTCAAATTCTCCAAAATTTCACGACCGTGTAGCTGGATATTAAGGCAGTAATAGCCATCATAGATATTATATATCTATTCAAAACTCTCTCAGTAGTGGCATTCTCCGGCAGTTATCCCGTCATGAACATGGTAGGCCAAATTCTCCAAAATTTCACGACCGTGTAGCTGGATATTAAGGCAGTAATAGCCATCATAGATATTATATATCTATTCAAAACCCTCTCAGTAGTGGCATTCTCCGGTAGTTATCCGTTATTTACATGGTGGCTCAAATTCCCAGCCTTGTAGCTGGAGACTAAGCCAACAATAACCATGATAGATATGTATAGTATATATCTCTCAGTAGTGGTATTCACCGGCAGTTATCTCGTCATGAACAGGGTGAGTCAATTTCTCCATACTTTCACGGCCGCATAGCTGGAGACCAAGATAACAATAGCCATGATAGATATGTATATACATATTGAAAACTCTCTCAGTAGTGGCATTCACCCTGTTATCCCAACATGAACAAGGTGGGTCAAACTCCCCATACTTTCACGACTGCGTAGCTGGTGATTAAGACAGTAAAAGCCATCATAGATATATGTAGTATATATCTATTCAAAACTCTCTCAGTAGTGGCATTCACAGACATGCTGATAATAGAGCAGACATACCGACGCATGATATTGAGTAGGCATGTTAATAGAAGCTAGGTATAGCATTGAGTAGACGTAAACAAGTATCATACATAGACAGTGGCTGTACACCCTATTATATACAGATCATATCACATATCACGCAGGCCATGCTCAGCACGCATTAGACCAGTTACCAGCGCATACTAGTGCACACCTATCATGCATGCGGTCACAAATGGAGTAGTGTAAACACATACACAAGTACGCAGGACTATTAGCACCATGTCCCCATGTAGAGTACCCCATGTAAAGCATCCTGTATAGTGTATCCTATGTAGAATACATCCCATGTAGAGCATCCAATGTAGAGCACCCCATGTAGAGCACCCCATGTATAGCACACCCATGTAGAGTACATCCCATGCAGATCACATCCATGTAGATCACCCTATGTAGATCACCCCAAGTAGAGCATCCCATGTAGAGCACAGCTATGTAGATCACCCCAAGTAGAGCACACCTATGTAGTGTGTATCCCATGTAGAATACATCCCATGTAGATCACACTCCATGTAGAGCATCCAATGTAGAGCACACCACGTAGAGCTCATCCCATGCAGATCACACCCCATGTTGAGCACCCCATGTAAAGCATCCTATATAGAGCACACCATGTAGAGCACACCCATGTAAGTACAGAGTATCCCATGCAGATCACACCCCATGTAAGAATATCCCATGTAAAGCATACCCCAGGTAGAGCACACCTATGTAGATCACACTATGTAGATCACACTATGTAGATCACACCATGTAGAGCATCCCATGTAGAGCACACCTATGTAGAGTGTATCCCATGTAAAGTGTGTCCCATGTAGAGTACATCCCATGCAGATCACACACCATGTAGAGCATCCCATGTAGAGCACACCTATGTAGAGTGTATCCCATGTAAAGTGTGTCCCTTGTAGAGTACATCCCATGCAGATCACATCCATGTAGAGCACACAATACTAGACCATACCGCCAGTAAACATGTAATACACAGATTATACCCCACAGGTACACAGACCACCCCACCATCACAGACCACGCACATTACACACAACACACTACACCAAGTACACACCTATGTCATATAGAGTGTACGCACGGTGCATTCTTATTATACGTTATACAGTTACACGCAGTACCGCAGGGCGGCAACTATACACTACACTGCAGTACAGCGCTACATTACAAGTACCAGTCACCGCAGCACCGCAGCACTGCATTACAAGTACCAGCACACTTTGCACCAGCACACTTTAGCACAGCACAGCACAGCACAGCACAGCACAGCACACTGCAGAGGATCAATAAATATTTACAAATGGATAGTCAGCACATCGTTGCTGGCAAAGTGGCCGTTGCACATCGGGCACTTGCGCATGCGGGCCGTCAGCCGGCTCTGCACGCACTCGTCGCACAACGTGTGGCCACAGGTCGTCAGCGCCCGGTCCTTCCAGTTCTTCTGGCACACCGGGCACATGGCGATGGAGCGGAGCGACTCGAGCTGCTCCTGCACGTCCGAGCTGCTGCCCAGGCCGCTGATTGCGCGCTGCGTGTCCAGCTGCCGCTTGAGCTTCTCCACCTCGGTCTCGGCGTTTCTGCGCGCCATGTCGGCAGCCGACTTTTCGACGTCCCGCTGAGCGAGCTGTTCCCGCAGCTTGTCGCTTCCCAGCCGCATCGTGGCGAGCAGCCCGTCCACCTCCTGTTTGCTGCGGCGGATCGTGTCGGCCTCGTGCTTGCGCTGCTGCAGCTGCACCTCGTTCTGGGCCACCTGCTTCTGCAGCCGCGACAGCTGCGCCGTCAGCCGCTGCTCCTGCGCCTTCAGGTCGCTCACCACCTCCGCAGACTTGCTCAGCGCAGCCTTGGTCCGCTGCAGCTCCTGGCTCAGCGAGTCGCGCGCCCGCATCGCTCCAATGTACTTCTCGTCCGACCGCACCTTGGCCGTGTTGAGCACACCGACCTTCTGCTCGGCCGCAGCAGTGGCCTTCACCGCAGCCTTGGCCTTGGCGCTGGCCCGCGTGAACGCCTGCTCCAGCCCGCTGATCTCGTCGCTCAGCGCTTTGTTCTGCCGGATCAGAGCCAGGCACCGCTCGCGCAGCCCGTCGGCGTCCCCAGGGAGATTGTCGGCCGTGTCCAGGGCCGCAGACCCGGCAGCGCTCGCGCTGGCTCTGCTGGTGTCGTGGTCGTTGACGGTGCCCAGATCGACCAGCTCCTTCAGCCGGTTGGCCTCGTTGCGGTGCTCCGCGTTCTCGGCCTTCAGTATGTTGATTTCGCTCAGCAGTTCGTCGCGCGCCGTGCGTATTCTCAGCACATCGGCTTCGGCCGTGGTGAGCCTCTGCTCCAGCGACGTGACGCTGGCAGCGTGGCGCTCGCGCACTTTGCCCTCGTACTCGGCCTGGCTCGCTTTTAGGTCCGAGATCTGCTGCTGCAGCGCGCGTGCCTCCGCAGCCAGCCGTCGCGTCTCGGCGTGGGCCTCCTTGAGGCGAGTCTCGGTGACCTGCGCATTAGTGGGCGCGCTGGCCATTTTCTCGTCCATTTCGCGCAGCTGGGACTCCAGGTCCTGGCGCTTGCGGTCCTCGATGGCTATGAACTCGCGCGTCTTCTCCACCTCGCCCTGCGCGGCTGCCAGCTTGGACTTCAGCTCGACGATTTCGCTCTCGCTGCTGCGGGAGCCCGGGCTATCGGCAGACTCGCCGGTCCCGCCGGACGTCGCTGCCCCGGCGGAACGGGCCGCGGCGCCAGCACCAGCCCCGGAGGCCTCGCCTGGGCTCGAGTCGGGCCCGTCCGTCTGCATCACGCGGGCCACTATGGGGCTGGCCAGGCGCTCGGCGCGCTTCGAGGCGGCAATGTACTTTTCGGTGAGGACGTGCAGCCTCGACCTGAGCGCGTCATCGCCGGCCTGCGCGGCGTCGACCTGTGCCTGGAGCTCGTCGCGCTCGCGCTTGCAGCTCAGCAGCTCGCGGTAGAGTGCGTCTTTCTGGAACTCCTCTATGTGCTCGGCCGTGACTGGGCCGCTGGGGTCCACGCTGGGCCGTTTAGCCTCGGAAACGGGGCCGTCGCTGGGCCGCTTCCGGTCGACCTCCATAAATATGAAATGAGGAAACTGGTTAGTAATACAAACAGGCACGGGCAGCTAATATGATATGAAATATAATTAAGATCAGTACAGAACCGGGCGCAGGCCGAGCCCGCGCGCGTAGGCGAGTTTGAATAAGTATTCGGTTATATCGTGATGCGTATATAGATTAGAACTGGAGAGCCTGGCCCTTCTGCTTCTTCTCACCACCGAGCTCGAAGTGCTTAGTACGCTTGAGCGAGAGCTGAGCCTTGGTCTTGCACTTGACGCACTCGAGACGCAGGACGACCTTCTTGGTGGTCTTGGCCTTCTTGTGGAAGACAGGCTTGGTCTGACCACCGTAACCCTTCTGCTTACGGTCGTATCGTCGCTTACCCTGGGCGAATTCAGAGGCCTTGCCAGCCTTGTACTGGGTCACCTTGTGCTGCGTATGACGGCGGCACTCCTTGCCTTTGCAATAGGTACGGCGGGTCTTGGGAACGTTCACCATAGTTGATGTACAAGTTAGGCCGATTTCGTAACTATGTTCACGCTGAGGTAGGGCGGAGCGGGCGAGGGGCAGCGGGCGGTGTGAGTGGAAAAATTTGGAGTCACGTGCAGTAGGGCACGGCTTAGGTAACAGCCCTACTCCCCTAATGCGGCGGGTGGCCGCGGGTGGCCGCTGCTGGCCGCGCCCGGTTTACGCTGCTCCACGAAGTGCCAATCTCAGTAAAGTATGTACATGCAAGTAAAAAATAAATACGGCTCGTGAATAGTGCGTGGCTCGTGCGGTAGTTCGTGCGGTAGTTCGTGCGGGCGCCCATGTATGGCATTCCGTGACTCAACACTTTAGCACTGCACTATCGTGACTATTATGGCACTCTGTGCTGCCAGTCCGCAGAGCTGTGGGTTCCGCGCGGATCTCCGGGGGTTTCCTATCGATCCAGTGCCCTGCTCGGGAGTTGGCCAGTGCGGTTTGTGGATGACCTTACCCCAGACCGGTCGGCAAGCCGCTGTCCTCCCACCACACCCAACCGGCTCCAATTGATCAATTACTGGCGTGTGAAGCCCCTGTGATGTGGAATGGCAGCTAAATTCCTGTTGATTCAGAACAGGCAAGGCAAGACGCGGCTGGCACGCTACTGGGCCGCGTATACGGAGCCCCAGCGCAAGGAGATTCGGTCAGACGTGTACCGACTGGTGACCACCCGCGACCAGAAGTCGCACGGAAACGTCGTGGAATACAAAGACCACAACCTGGTTTACCGCAAATATGCCGGCCTCTACATCGTGATGTGCATTGAGAAGGAGGACAGCGAGCTGTACTACCTGGAGTCCATCCACCTGTTCGTCGAGGTGCTGGACACGTACTTCGGTAACGTGTGCGAGCTCGACATCGTCTTCAACTTCAACAACGTCTATGCAGCCCTGGACGAGATGTTTCTGGCTGGCGAAATCGAGGAGACGTCCAAGAAGGCCGTGCTTGGCAGGCTCGAGGAGTTCGAGCGCCTCCAGGCCTGACGCTCCCCCTTCATATAATCTACGTTATTATTAGCAGTGTGCTTCCCAAAACGGCTCGGGGTCCCCGTCCAAATAGTATTCCCGGTTGCCACTCTCCCAGATGTAAGGTATGTAGTTCTTGGACTCCATACGGAACGTGTCATGCAGTCTGACGGTGCCAGGCACCCGGCGTTTGGAGCGTTTGAGCACCCATTCGGGATCGGGGGCCTTTCGCTCGCGCTCGCTGAGTGAGCTGCTGTTGATCCGCGCAGCAACCATCTGAGGCCAGTTGCGGTGCTTCTTGCAGCTAGCCAGCGGGACCTGGCATCCTGGCACGACGGCCTCCTTGGAGCTGGAGAGGTACGAAGGGTCCCAGCCGCATATTTGTTTGCTGGTTCTGTCCTCTTCAGCCTGCCGCAGCCTCTCCAGGAGTGCTGTTTTGTGCGGATCGGCTGGCGTGGGGTCTGGAAGGTGATCTGGTGAGGCATTGACGAACTCTGCCAGATCGCCGTTGCTTTTCTGCACCAGCCAGTTAGAGATCTGCAGATCTGCGTCTGTCTGCATGCTGTTTGCGGCCCACTCGTAGAACGCTTGGGCATGCTCGTCACTGCAGAACGCGCTGTCCGGGCGTGAGAACTCCTGGCACGCCTCCAAGCCGCACTGTGGCCGTAGCTTGGTTTTCAAATTGAACTTCTGGCTGCAGTATCCGCAGTATGCTTCGATTATATGCTTACTGAACTGCTCAGGGAACCCTATGCAGTGTCCGTGGTACCATTTACTACATCGCGCACACTCCACGGTCCAGCCCTCGGATTGAGGCTGTTTGCAGCTGCAGAACAGCCGCCGCTGTTTGCGCTTGGTGTAGCGGCGTTTCCGCCTGCCACTGTACGCTGTTTTCACTTTCTTGGCCATGCTCACTAGGGTTCCCAACCCATGATGCATTAAGACGGTGGGGTGGTAACGGGCAGGCCTCAATGGCGTGGCGAGGCCATATTGCGACCAAAGTGGCATTGATGTAGTTCAGCTCTCGTATTTGTGATAGAGATACTGACCCAGTTTAGTGTAGTTGCATATTGTAGACAAGATACTTGAGGGTCTAAAATTAGAACTACATATGTTTATTGTGAACTACACAGTGACATGAGATGGACACCCCATTGAACGTCATGGTAGCGTATTATGCGGTATATAGACAGTGGGAAGAGAGTACCAACGCGTGGGTGAGTACTACTAAATGTATATTAACGAGAGTTGTCATTTAGAATTTCAGCCTATTGTAGACCCATATATCGGTGCCATCTATTTGGATTTAAAAATTTGCCTTCATGCAGATAGCATTCGCGGTAATAATCGCAATCCCTAAATGAAGACCGCTACTACACCTTTGCCGTCTATCTGGATTTAAAATTTCAGCTGTTTATGTGCCCATATATATAAGTTGCAGTTACTCAATGATTGCCGCTACTACAGGCTTTTCCATATATATATTAATTGATAGTTGCTGCCACCTGTGCGATCTATCTGGATTTAAAATTTCAGCTGTTTTGGAGACCCAGCATTTTCGCAGTATATCACTCGATGGTTGTCACTACTACAGATTTCAGTATATCACTCGATGGCTGTCACTACTACAGATTTCAGTATATCACTCGATGGTTGTCACTACTACAGACTTCAGTATATATCGATAGATGCTGCCACCTGTGGATATATCCATCTTTAGAGAATTAGCTCTTTTCCCGAGCGATGGCATTCCTACAGACGCAGCATATCCCTGACTGGTAGATACCCGTTAGTTCGTGCTGTACCTTGGGTAACACAGTAGTTGCACCACAGCCATTACTATGTGCTACATATATTGAGTGTGCCAGTAAATTCATGCACATGCTGTGGCCAACGTAGCTCTAATGGTTTCTAATAGCAGTTAATGATTGTCCACCGTGCATGGCGTACACGGCTATAACTACATGCATTGAACGTGCTAGTAAATTCAAGCACATGTTGTGCCAGCGTAGCTCCCCAATAGCGTTTTGATTGTCTATTGTACTAATCGTAGCACTTACGTCAATGGCGTACTACGGCTACGACTACATGTATTGAGCGTGCATGCTGTGGCCAACGTCAGTTAATGACTGTCTATTGCATTAATCGTAACACTTACGTGCGTGGTGTGCTATACTATATATGAGCGTATTACAGCCGCCTCTGGCCTACTCTATCGTACGGTTGCATTCGTCTGGTGTTATGTCTAGTGGTGGTCTGGGTAGGGAACTTCACACCATGTCCACCCAATTTGAAGGCATCTACTTCAACCAATCGCGCGTTGCGGGCGAGGTACGCATGAGTGCGGACGGCCTCGGGTGGCGTGCTACTCAGGTTCCCACCGGAGGATCGTCTGCCAAGGTTTCCAAGCCGTTTCTGCTGCCTGCGTCCGAGCTCCTCAACGCGACCTGGTCCAGGGGTGCCTACGGCTACATGTTGCAGATCCAGACGCGTAGTGGCGCGACGGTCAGCTTGGATGGGTTCTCCGACGACCAGTTCAACGGTCTGCAGCGTGCACTGAGCAACAATCTCGGCCTGCAGCTCGAGCACCGCGAACACTCGCTTCGAGGCTGGAACTGGGGCAAGATCGATCTGGAGCGCAACCAGATGACCATGAACGTGGCGTCCAGACCCGTTTTCGGCGTACCGTACCACTCGATCGCCAATTCCAACGTGGTGGGCAAGTCTGAGGTCGCCGTGGAGTTTGCCCTTCCCAGCAGTGCAGAGAGGACGACAGCAGGCGACGAGGTCGTCGAAATGCGTTTCTACCTCCCGGGCACCCAGAATACCGGCGAAGGCAGCGACGGCGAGGGTGCCGACCAGGATGGAGACGGCATGATCACCTCAGCGCAGGCCTTCCACGAACAGCTGCAGGAGCACGCAGACATCGGAAGCACGGCCGGATCGGAGCTCGTCAAGTTCGTGCAGGTTCTGTTCACCACTCCGCGTGGCCGCTACGATATCCAGTTCTTCAACGACGTGTTCCGGCTCCACGGTAAGACCTACGACTACAAGGTGCCGTACCAGAGCCTGCAGCGCATATTCACGCTGCCAAGACTGGACGAGCAGCACAACATCGTGGTTCTGCAGCTCGATCCGCCGTTGCGCCAGGGCCAGACCCGCTACCCGTTCCTGGTGATGCAGTTCAGCCGTGAGGAAGAGATCGAGGTGGAGCTGAACGTCGACGATGCCACCTACCAGGAGGAGTACGCGAACCGTCTGGAACGCAAGTATGATGCGCCTGCGCACGAGGTCGTGGTGTCTCTGCTGCGTGGCTTGTCGGGCCGCAAGATCATCCAGCCCAGCGCGTTCAAGTCCACCAGGAACCTGCCAGGCGTCAGCTGCATGTCCAAGGCGGTCGAGGCCGTCATGTACCCGCTGGAAAAGGCCGTGCTGTTCGTCTCGAAGGCCCCGGTGTATGTGCCGTACGCAGAAATCTCGCAGATCAGCTTCAGCCGTTTGGCCCAGGGAAACCGCACTTTCGACATGACGCTCAAGCTGCGGGGCGGAGGCTCCGACATCGTGCTGACGGGCATGTCGCGCGAAGACCAGCCCATCATCGAGCAGTACTTCCAATCTAAGAACATACCCACCAAGAGCGATGCCGTGGACTCGCGCCGTAGCCGTCATATCGACCTTGACGAGGAAATGGACGAGGAGAGCGAGGAGGACGAGGACTTCGATGCTGAGGAAGAGGAGAGCGACAGCGATATGGGCAGTGACAGCGACAGCGACAGCGGGGCCGAGAGCTTCGACGAAAAGATTGAGGATACAAAGATCAAGGTCAGCGACCGCAAGAGGCAGAAGCGCTAGTGCCAGATCATGCTGTGCATCCACGAGTTGTGGTATATCCGTACTCTGCATACATGGCTGCACGGCGCCAGAGCTTCTGTACGTACACTAATATGTAATAAATTCACTTGTATGTTAGTACTGTATGTACTCGTGCGGTATGTAGAGTATGATTCATCTAGGATTCGCTCTGAATGTTAATACTGGTACTATTTATGCTATTACTTGTTCCGTGTTATCTTGTTCTGTGTTACGTTCGGTATTATCTAGTCCTGTTATGCAGTCATGCTGTGTATCAGCGAGCTCTCGTGCACTTGGGTACGGTACCTAATTAGTGCATGCATATAGACAGCACGGTGGTACTGACTGCTGCACAATATGGAGAATCGCCTCAGGTTTTCGCATTGATAGGCAAGGAATATGCTACAGAGTGCTGCATTCTGAAGAAAGAAGAGGCCGATGTGAGGGCGTGGGAGAAGCTTGAACTGATTCGCGCGGCCGATCCCGCAGCTGGCCCTATAGGAATGCTATATACGGGACACGGCATGGATCCAGCAGTGCTTGACGTCCCGGTTTTTGGTGACCAGCTGGTGTTGCTCGATTTAGAAGCCGGGAGCTGCTGTGCGTTTATCCGTGGCGAGGAGGGCTGGCACGACTCCACACTGGAGGTAGTCTCCAACCGGTCCACACGCATAGCCATAGACGACGCAGTGGGTCATGATTCACGACGAGCACAAATAGTCCTACGCAATAAACTAAGAAATTTACAGCAACAGCTGCCAGACAGCTCAGCGCTCTCAAGATATTCCCAGCTAAGAAAGCTGCAGCTGTTCCATGCCGCTCCTGACGCGGAAATACCTCCTGCAGATGTTTCATACGAAATGCTAGGCCAATTAGCCTCTAAATTCCCGTACTAACTAGTGTAGACTGTGCCAGATACGATATAGATGAATGATAGTGCATGAATTGTGCAACATACCCCATAGTATGGAGAAAATGACAGAGTCTAGTTGCTAGAATGATCAGACATTGCATGTACCACATCCGTAACTTGAGTTCAAACATGGTTTACGGTTGTTTAAATTAAGCTGATGACCAGCTACACATCTCTGTTCTCACAGTAAGGAAATTAGACTAAACTAATGTATAATACTAGCATATACATAACCGGATGCCGATCCACTCTAAAAGTGATTTCTACTCTGGCCAACAAAACCAGGCTAATGGTATACGAGTATATATCACAACTTACCAATATGGCTAACCAGGTTAACAATACTTGACCTCTCACATTGACATTCATAGTAACTAGCTTGAGAGACTAATTAGTAGTATATCCGTAAGAGTGGTCACCACGGAGTACTTAACATGCATGAAAGTGTATCCGCGTATTGTAAGCGTCATCGAAAGCAACCACCGGTTATCTAGTGGTGCGCGCACTATATCCTTGCTGCCCGATCTCACTTCTATACTCTTCATTTGAGCATACGGCAAGCCATAGTGCATACACTCGACGCGTTTTAGTAGCCAGACTGGAAACATCGCTTTCGTAGCTCCCAATCCATTGACATGATCCTATGTAGTATACGTTTTCACTAATATGGCAGGTTTCTTGTATGTATCTGTATTAATGGTGTATAGATCGCGTGTGGAGCGTGTGCAGCTCGTGTGTAGATCGTGTAAACAGTGCGTAGATCGTATGTAGATGGTGCGTATAGTCCATATGTAGACGACGCGTGTGGATAATGTGAAGATCGTGTAGATAACATGTAGACAACACAGGATAGCGTGTGATATATACTGAATATGAATAGTGTGTAGATGATGTATAGACAATGCGTGGCGCGTGCGAATAATGCGTAGATCGTGCAGATAACATGTAGACAACACAAGATAGCGTGTGGCATATACTGAATATGAATAGTGTGTATATAATGTATAGACAATGCGTGGCGCGTGCGGATAATGTGTAGATCGTGTAGACAACACAGGATAGCGTGTGGCATATACTGTATATGAAAAGTGTGTATATAATGTATAGATAATGTGGGTATGCAGATAATTTAGACATGCGGGGGCCCAGATAATGTAGACAATGCATGTGGGAGTGCGGATAATATAGACAATGCGTGGGTATGCAGGTTATGTAGACTATGCGGGTATACAGATAATGTAGACTATGCGGGTATACAGATAATGTAGACTATGCGGGTGTACAGATAGTGTAGACTATGTGGGCGTACAGATAATGTAGACAATGCGTGTGGGTATCGGTGCGGGCGTATATATGTGGCTCTAACTTTGATCCTGTATTGCGTCACTCTATAAATATAAACGTAGTTGCACTTAACAAATTATATCAAAAGCTAGCCTACATATGACGGCATTCTTAAGAAAGCAACTGACGGCGGCAGGCACGAAAAGTAATGCATTAGCTTCTGCTCGCCCCCGTCAGACAAAAAATGGGGAATTAAAGGCCTTGGAAATGTCAGTTCTCACATGTAACAAATAATTAAAAATCGAAAATGTTAACAGTGTTCAGCTTAGAAGTAAGTAAGCTGGTACTTCTTCCAATGCTTCCTAACAGTCCTAAGGAGACCGCTGTGGCCACGACCCTCGCAGTTGAGGTTGGGGATGGGCAGACCAACCTGAGTGTCGTCAAGGTAACCAGTGTAAGGGCCCTGGTTGTAGTTGTCACCGATGGTAGGAGCCTTGTAGTTCTTGATGTGGGCCTTAGTGTTGATAAGGGAGAACACGTTGGCACTGCAGTCGTAACGGCCGAGCGAAGGCAGATCGTAGTTGGCCTGGGTCGAAGCGGCAATCGAGTAGTGGTCGTAGTAGGTGCTGTCACGAGTGCCACGGAGGTTCTTGTGCATGTCACCGAGAAGCAAAGACCACACACGGTTGGGACCGGTGTTGCTGGAGCTGCGGGCGAAGGTGATGAGGAAAAGCTTACGGTGGTAGTTCTTCTTCTCGTTGATGTGGGGGGTGATGAAGTCACGGACCCACTTGGCAGCAGTAGCAAGATCGGTGTTGGTGCCGTCGTTGTTCAGGTTGGGGCGGATGAAGAGCCACTGGGGGAACTTGTGCTCAGCGAAGTCGTTGGTCATGGTAGCAAGCGAACGCAGGTTGACGTAACGCTCAGCCTTGTCCATGATCGAGTCGTAAGCAACGAAGGGGTTCTTGGCGCGGCTGTAGGTAGCGTTGCCGCTGCCAGTGGGGTACTCCCAGCCAGGGTAAGCGGTGAAGGGCTGGTCCTCAGTGTACTGAGCCCAGAGGACGTGAGCCTCCTCCATGGAGTCGACCAAGGTAGAGATGTTGCCGGGGAGGCTGACGAAACGCTCGTCGGTCAGACCGAAGGTGTCACCACCGAGCATGGCAAGGTAGTTGGCCTGGGAGTTCGACTCAACAGCGTAGTAGTTATCGAGAAGGAGACCCTCCTTGGCAAGAGCCTGGAGATCCTCGTTGTTGTTGGCCTCGTCGAAGTCGGCGTGGTCGAGGACAATGTGCCAGAGGTGGTCCACGTATCGTCCCTTGATGATATGGTGGTCCTTGGGGTACTGGGTCTGCACAGCGGTGGCAGCCTCGGGGTTGAAGGTACCGCTAGGCTGGAGAGTGCTGAAGATGCGCTGCTCGGCCACGGCAGCACCGGCAAGAAGAAGAAGAGCGGCAGGCGAGTACATGTTGCAAAACTTTACAATTTCCTGGGTTTTCACAGAGAGGTTTGTACAATCTGTTGGGTTATTACAAAAAACCAGCCGAACTAGCTTTTTTTAAAACTCTTGCGAAGGGTGATATATAAGGTCAAACAAAAGAGAACGTTGGGAGAATGGGCCCTACTAGTAGAGAAGATCGCCGAGGGTTAGATAGGGTTTTTCGGCCTCCATCTGCAACGCCTAAAAATACTGTATACAAACCGATAGATAAACGAGTGTCATAGGCTGAACCGATGGATTAGTCACCATTTTTGCAGCACGTGGAAAATGCATGACATAAAAACTAATGAAACATGCCGCACGCCGAGATGGCAGCATCTGGTCTTCCTAATTGGGCTGGCTCTGGCCGGCCATGAAATTGTCATGCATCTACACGTCATCGGCTCGATAAAACTGGCCAATGGCCACTACCGCAATACAACCTAGACTCGAGATACAAAGCCGTCGGTAGTCCCTAGTGCTGGCTGTGTACATGCGCCGCTATATCGATTGGCATTGATGCGTGATGTTTCTATAGTGTTTACTTATGATCCGATGTATGTGTGCCACTTTCCTACCTTAGCGCTCTACAACTAACTCGGGGTGCCAGGGTTGCACGTTCCCGGCTGCCCTAACACATCCCTCTGGCCCGCTCGACCAAACAACAACGGTGCGAGGTATATACACATTGGGTGCTGTAGATGAGAGCAAAAATACACCCGACTATCTAATTGAATTTACAGATGGTAGATAATCAAACTGATATATTTTAATGCAGCCGCTAGCTCTGTTGTTGCGCGCAATTTAATCTTGCTCGCAGGCCATGACATAAGTGGTCAGTCGGATCTAAATTTGCCGCTGGGATTTACAGGGTTTTGTGGCTACTTTTTTTTCACTCTCACCGACATGCTTTTTAGATAACGGTATCACGGACTAGGCGATGCCCGAAATACGACAGATCACACCACCTGATACATGTGAATATTAGTCAATGGGCAGGCTAGATCTAGATCTACCGAATAGTACTAGCGCGGCTATGTAGTAGTAGCAAAAGTGTAGTAGCAACTTCAGCTGTTCGACTGGTTCTAAACTTTTCTGAACTTTTATAGCGTGCTTATATAGACTGCAGATAGCTTCCACACCGAGCAGTCGTGTAGCAGCATCTATCTACGACCGGGCCCTCTTTTTCCTGCTGCAGTGTCCGTAAGTCCACCCATCGCAAGGAAAATATCAGTGTAAAAATAGGCCTTCGTAATCTACAAGGTAACTACGTAGGAAGGGTAAATAATTTCTCGTGGCTGTACCCTGCCGCACCTGGCGAGGTACAACTACTTTATTCGTGCTAAGTTTAAAGTAATCTTACCCTGATACTAAACAAGAAGCCTTAGTCACCATGTAAACAAACAATTAAAGGTGCTATCTGGATAGCGAGATATTCTCTCTGCGAGATATCCAGGTATTGTAGTGCATAGTACACAGTTCATCTGCTTAGATTAGCCAATATAATTATTTCACCTGCATCCGCATATGCGGGTAGCAAATTAGCACGAATGAGTTTTTTTCCACATGGGTTTGTTTTTCTTATTCCCCGCTGTCTTCCTAAATTGGAAGCCCCATAAACATACACATGTGTGTCAGCCATATACCCACCCAATATCAAATCTTCTGAGACATTTCAACAGGGCGTTTATCAGTCCAGATTAGGCCGGTGTAAACATCTTCTCCAGGATTTTTACTAATAGCAGCGTGTGTTAGCAGGCGTCTCCTGAAGGAAAATACTGTTTATCTAGACAAGCCGTTTTGCGAACCCACTATTGCGTACTGGCATAGCAATTGGATTCTGAACAACAGAGTGTGCAAGCAAGCCACCTACGAGACTAACGAGACCTACGAGACCAAAAACCTACACCACTAGAATGCGCCATAGACATACCTATGCAGCGCTCTTGCTGGGGTGCACCCATGCACTTAACTTATTATCCTCAATTCCTCAGAGCTATACCCCCCCGGAGCTAGACTATGCACAGATTGGGGATGTGCTTCTGGCTGGCGACTTTTCGGGCATCAGCCAGCTCGACTATAGCGGCCAAGCAGAGATGCTTGAGCCCGCACGGACAGACGCTGACGATCTAATAGTTCAGTATGGATCAGATGATATATACCTCAAAGAGGGCCTGGCGAACGGACTCATAACGTCCAGCTGCTTGCTGGGAGACAATAGCACCGTGATTATGGTGGGTAACTTCACAACCGTGTTTAATGAGAGCATCCCCAATGGAGTCGCTGCCGTCAATATCGCCAACCAATCTGCAAGTGCTATCCCGAACCAGAACCAAAGCACCGCATTCACTAATATGAACGGGTCCAACGTCTACACAGTGTGGTGCAATGGCTCTGATGTATACTTTGGCGGTTCGTTCCGCCTCAACAGCTCCTACGGCGCTGGCGTGTGGAGCCAAACTAGCAACGACTTGCAGCTGCCTTTATTTGGCGGGTTTACGTCCAATTCTGCCGTTAATGCCATCGTTCCCTACAACAACAGCGTTGTGTACGGTGGAACCTTCGGGGGGATTTCCGTGTCCAACCCCAATGCAACGTCATTGAACGGCACCAGGCTTATGCCAGGAATGCAGCTGGTCAGCTTCAACCTCGCAAATGCTACTGGATATGCTAGTGAGAACGCTGCTGGCACTGATGCTTCATCTGTGTTGTGTCCCTTGAAGAACAACAGTGGGTGGGCAGCCAGTACCGACAGCACTACTGGGTATATCGACGTTACGCTGGCGTACACGTCTGAACCCACGAGAGTGCGACTGTTCAACCTTGCCGACGGCTCGGGTACCAAGTCATTCCGCATCATATCCCAGCCAGCAGGTAGCTTTATGAACCTGACATACACAGACGAGCTAACAGGCGAGACTCTCAGCTGTGCAGCGTCGTGCCCACTACCGGAGTACGACGATAAAGTCAGGTATAGCGACTTCAAGTTTGTCAATGTGGTCCCGACTACGGGCTTGAAGATCCAGCTGCTTGATTTCTATGGCGACCACCCTGGCCTGAACGGGATCCAGCTGTTTGAGCAGGGCCAGCATGCCTTTGCATATAACGAGCTGAACCTCCCTCGAGACTGTGGCTACGTGGGAAATGAGGACGGTGGAGTATTCACTTCCACAGTGACGTCGAACTCCACCTTGGTGGGCGGTGGCTGGTCTCAGATCGCCGACTTCATGGCCACGAACATTACCAATCGTGCTCTACTTACTTCGACATATGCTCAGCTGAACCCAACGTTTGGATACTAT
Source organism: Starmerella bombi (assembly GCA_030579915.1). Taxonomy (NCBI): domain Eukaryota; kingdom Fungi; phylum Ascomycota; class Dipodascomycetes; order Dipodascales; family Trichomonascaceae; genus Starmerella; species Starmerella bombi. The sequence continues at coordinate 174,688 of JAKTRX010000012.1, forward strand.
ACCATTGACCGAGGCCAGTACGAAATTCTGCTGTATACACCGGGTTGCGAAGCGTTTGGAACCTGCAACCGTCGTGGTGTAGTGAATGTCACGGTATACCCCGGGTTCGGCAACGTTGTCTCCACCACCCTCTACCAAACCAATAATGCCCTCAAATATGACCGAGTGTACAACGGCACGCTGCAGAGTGGAGCCTATATCAGAATTACCCCACTCGCCTCGAACCAGCTTCCCATGGAGCTGGTAGCATTCGAAGCAACCTTGAACTATCTCGGGAACAGCAGGAAGTTTAATGCTACAAACCTATTTGAGTATCTCCCAAGCAACTTCACTGACACTACTTTGCCCGTTCCGGTCGGCGACACACCTATTAATCAGTTAGGACTCCAACTCGGAACCAACGTCTCTGTGGGCTCTTTGTTAATGAACGGGTCATCGAACTTGCTCATTGGAGGCTCGAACTTCCCTCGAAACGTTTCCACGGGCTCGTCCAACCTCATGTCGTTATCGCTATCAGACGGAAACAGCACCGTAACTGGTGTCACCGGTGTGGATCCCAATGAGGCAGTTGGCGATATTGTCAATTTGAACGGGACCATATTCGCTCTCACAGGCAACAACACCTACATCCAAAACAACACCGCCATGGCCCAAACCGCATTTGGGGGTGTGAATGAAGTTTCGCGTTTTCAGCTGAACGGAACGGATTACTATGCGTTTTCCTCGTCTTCGTCCGCAAGTGGTGCCATTAGCCTATGGGATCCGTTGAGACGGAAATTTGCGTCTGAAGATACACAGAGTCGCATTACAGGGCATCTGAGTGGATACTATGAACTCGCTAATGTTACATGCTACAGTGGAAGCCTGCAAGTGGTTGATAGAAGCACCCCAGGGGGATCTACGACGATTGGCCGTAACTTCTCTTCCGATTCAGACGTCACGCCTTACTCACTGCAATCCCCCAGTCCCCAGCGAAAGCGAGATACGACTGCGTCGTCATCACAGCCCTCGATCAACGGTGGTACTTATGTGAACTCCACCCACAGCCTGCTTATTGGACAATTCACCGCGAAGCTCAGCGACAACTCAACCACTTCTAATGCCCTTCTTATCCAGGGAAACCGCTCCTATCCGTTCTTTGATTCTAGCGTCAGCGATTTCTCCAGCGGGAACTCGACCACTTTCTATACTGCCTCTTCTTTCGCAGGTACTGTAGCAATCGGCGGTCAGTTCATGGGTAGGCTGAACTCCAGCGATGTGCAAAACATCCTCATATACAACGCCAATGCATCAGTGTTCCCCAGGGAGCTGCAGCCGTCTCCGATCAACCCAGGTGAAACCAGCGGGTCTGTCCAGGCCATTGCATTCAGACCAAACAGCAGTGACTTGGTTATTGGTGGACAATTCTCATCGTCTGGAAACACCGTAACTAATGGCTCATGCAATGGCGTTTGCGTATATCAGGTAGGCCAGAGGAGATGGGTGAGCCCGAAATCATTGAGTCTCTCATCAGACTCTGAAGTCACTTCTTTGGTTTTCGCAACCGGCACCAAGCTGTTGATTGGAGGCAATCTCAAAACTCCCGATTCTAATAATGTACAGGCAGCCGTGTACGACTTCTCGAATGACACTCTTGACGTGCTCCCTCCATTGCCCGGGAAGGTGGTAGACATAGCGGTTATGTCGAACGCCACAAGCAGGCAGTCGTACGTGGTAGCGGGCGAGGCTAGCGACTCGACACCGTTCCTGAAATACTACGATCCTGCTAATGGGACGTGGTCCGATGTGCCTGGCGTGCCCTTCCAATCGGAATCCCAGATTTTGTCTTTGTCGTCAGTGACTCTCAATGCACAGAGTGGTAGTGGAAGAAATCCCAACCCAGTATGGCCCTTCACTAACAATAGAGCACTGCTTGTTTCTGGAAACCTGTATGTGCAGGACGCACAACGTGTGTCAATGGTTGTCTACGACGGTGCCAATTGGACACCCATGTACGGAACGACTCCTTACCACACGTCCACAGGCGTGAGCACAGGTAGCCAGATCAACGCTGTGTTCGCTCAACGCGGTGGCGATCTCAAGGGAGGTGCGTTGTACAGTCAGGGGCAGACATCGTCATCCCCCAGCGGATCACCCCCATCGTCGACCAACGAGCCCTCGAGGGGAGATCATAAAATGCCGGTGGGACATGTGGTAGGCATTGCGTGTGCAATTGGAATCTGCTGTATCATTGTACTTACTGCCCTTTACCTCCTGGTCGAGCTGATAGTCACACACGGCCAGACGGACCCTGTGTACCAGATGCTCGCGCAATCGCGGCCGTCGTCGGACTCGGGCCCGGCGGACATCCCGAAAAAGTGACACCTTTAGTTAAGCTTTATATTTATCACATATAGTTGCATCATTGTTTCAGTCCCCGACTCCCTCTAGGCGTCATGCCTATTCGGTCACTAATGCGGGGGATGTGTAAACCCTAACATAAACCCTGCCGCAGTTGGGAGTTACCCGGTACTGTGCATAATTCTGTCCCCCCCACATGCATCTCTAGAACCCCTGAGAGAGAGGAACGAGCCGAACAACAACAATAAAGCCGGAGAACAGCCCCTCACAACCAACACAAGATTCAAAATGAGTTCCACAGACTCTTCGTCCATGGTGGCACGGGAAGGCCGAGAGAAGCAAAAATATGCTGCAAATGGTGCACGCATCGTGGCAGGTACCGTAATTGTGAACTCGGACAAAAACATGGTCTTGCTGGTTACTGCTGATAAAAACCCCAATAAATGGGTGCTGCCTAAAGGAGGAGCTGAGAAGGATGAGACTATGGAGCAGAGTGCCCTGCGTGAGACCTGGGAGGAGGCTGGCGCCATAGGTACCATCGGCGACTTCATCGGAACCTTTTACGATGAACGCGAGAGCCCCAAAAAGTCCTCAGAGTTCCACTTCTACGAGATGCAGCTCGAGCGTCTGGCTGAGGAGTGGCCTGAGGGTCACAAGCGCAGACGTAAGTGGTTCTACTACAAGGAGGCCCGCGAGGCCTTGATCCACAGCAACAGACCGCAGTTGCTGGAGGCTCTGGAGGCCAGCAGTATCACACATAACGAGAAATCCCTCTAATAGGCATAGCCTTAATTATAACCGATACATTAAGTACCGTTAGGTACGTACAAGCATATAGATCGATGCCAGTGAGCATGAAGCACTGGCCAATGATATCACTGGAAATACTCGCCGTGGACACAGAGTGGACCAAAACAGCATAGCATAGGATTTAGTGAATGAAGGACTTGTGTACCAAATATATAAGACTAGTGACAATGATGGACTTACATGTTTATCTGATAGCTGGACTGATTAGACATTGTACTTAAAGGTACAATTTAGAGGAAGAAAGTTGCCCATGTAATAATTTGGTGGATAAATGTACGGTTAACCATACAACTTTGGTGGATAATGTAAGATTAATGTAATTATATGGATATTGTAAGGCTGATCTTAATGAATAAATGTACTGTTGAACCACACAACTTCATCCTATAAGCATGTTTCAAGTAAAATACAGATCGATTAATGTATGCCAGATCGGTTAATATGATCAATACAAGCATATATTTCTACAGTAGTGACAATATAGACGAGGGTCAGTAATTGCTAGACTGTGACTGCCTAGAGGCTGGTCCAAGCATCGACCAGAACCATGATCAATGTAACAAATAGAAGTGGAGTATAAGCATATGTACCGAAATAGTCCGGTGTAACCATTGAGCCAAATTGTAATTGCGTAGAGGTGGTTCAGCATTAGTTGTACAAGTTCCAACGCAACAACGAATTAGCATCAGTTTCTACAACAGTAACAAATGAAATGGTCCAGTATAACTATTGAGGTAATATAGAAGTGGCCAAGCATGAAGTTCTACAAGTCCCAGCACCAACGTAACAACTAGAGCCAGGTATCTAATCGAGTTTCTATAATGACTACAATCGAAATAGTCTCGTATAAGCACCCACCAGCATCCAATGACGAGTAAATATCTAGAGGTGCACCATTGAACTCACAGTGTTTTACAGAAACATTGAGAGCTGAATGATACACCAGTGGATTAGCTATGAGTACAACGCACTCCACTACTAAATGCACTATATACCATATTTACCATGGCACTTTCTACACTAGGCTATCTCATTAAACCACCCATTATATCCATTAGGTTGAACTGCTGGGCAGGTACAATTCCGAAAAAATCGGCCTCAATAGCTGTCAGGGCCGGCTTCCACGGAGGCAATGCATCCTTCAATCGGTATTGGGCACTAAGTCTTTTATACAGCTCAGGTTCCTTGGTCTGGCAGGTCTCCACCAGAAGCTTTAGGTACTCAGATATCGGGCTCTCCGGGGATCCGGGGAATGCCTCCAGGTAAGCCAAGGCGTTACGCACATTGCCTGCGCTGAGGTATCCCAGAACGCCTCGAGACTGAATCAAGCCTTCAGTGTCCTTGTTTCCCATGCTAACTTGCTTACTCCACTCAGCGTGCTGCTCGCCCAAAAGCACTGCGCTGTATCGGGTGCCGCGTAGCAGGTACTTCTCGGCTTCGTAAATATTGCTTCCACGAACAAACAATGCACCGTAAACGTGAGCCAAGTCCTGATCGTCATTGGCCCATGCCATTGCCTTCTGGGCGACTTGCTTGATCACCGCATCATTGGGATCCAGCTTCCACGACACCTCAGCCAGACGTCCCTTGCTGGTGTTAGTGACCGGAATCTTCGCATCTTCGTACAGCTTAATCATGTACAACAGCAGATCGCTGGAAGACCCAGTCTGGCCTGCTCTGGCCAGCAGCAGTGCGCTGTTATAAAGTGTACCGATGGCTGCACTGTAGTCACGCTGCCGGACATAACGAGCAACAATAGTTCTCACCGCCTGATGCGCCTCATAGAACTCCTCATGAGCAATTCGCACATTCACACGGCTGAGCGTCTTGTCAATAGCAGTTGACATTGGTGACGATGTGCCACCTCTGCCCGTACCCAGCTATTATAGGAAATGCCTTCTGAACGTTGTGAGCCTTAAAGATTGGGAGCCAGATCAATTACAAGTGTAATTGTGAGAGTAATAGATTTGAGAGAGATCAAATATGAGAGCTATAAACTATGAGATATAAACAATGAGCGAAATATGTTATGTGCAAGATGAATTGAGAGATGAATTGTGAGCGTAAATGAGTGGGTGCGAGATCAATTGTGAGTGCTACAAACAGTGATATAAATAGTTAGCGAAACAGATTGTGCGCAAGATAAAATGTGTGAAATAAGTTGTGCGCGAGATGAATTACGAACAAAATAAATAGTGAACGAGATAAATCGGGAGCGATAATTCGGGACCGTGATAAAATGTGATCTAATTATGTGAGCGAGATAAAATGAGACTGGAATAATTTGGTGAGGTAAATAAAATAAATGAGCGATATGTACCTTCATACTGGTGGTATTTACGTATCAACCGTATTCTGAGGATCATCTGTATATTTTACATATCGCCATTGAAAGTGCTATCTCCAGTACTGTGCATGATACCCAGTCTTATCGCATTGATGCTGCATTGGGATGTCACATTGATACATTGCATTAAGATGTCACATTGAACTGTCATATCCAGATGTCACATCGAGGTATCACTGGATGCCGTATATTTGCCTCATAATTAGAGATGTATGTAATAGTTATGAATTTCTTGGCCTATTACCGTCACAAGGTACCATGCAGGGTCCGATGTGACAGTGATTGTCATACCCATTGAATATAGCACTTCTCAGAAGGAAATACTGATGTACAATACCAACTAGCGCATTGTACTGGGCATTCCCTTACTATCACATAAATCGCCTTGTCGCATTATAATGATACATCACACTATATAGCATTGATAACACATGGACGCTGATAGATTGGACACTGATAGACCACTACATTGTTGTTGCAATCTATTCTGTTTTTTGATGATACAGAGACCTGAGCACTGGCTTCACCGCCGGGGCCAGCGGCCCAGTAAGAGTGAGCCAACTGATGGCAACACCCACTAGGACGAAGAAGTAGACAGACTTCCACGCCATGTAGGCCGGCACCAAATCCAAGAGAATAAACGGGATAACACAGAAGCCCAATGCAGCTTGGGTGACAACCAGTGTCACGACATCGTAGAGACGTTTAAGCGGGGTGCCCACGAAAATGGGCCGGAAACTCTTCCGGTATACCTTGCCGAATGTCTGCAACACCGCGGCAGTGATGAAAGTAAGGTAGTAACCGGGACGAGTACCGTGCCACAGCGCTGACACCAGGAATGTCGCAAATGTGGACCGCACACCAGGCTTTTTGCCCTTGGGAGTGACGCGGATGTACACGTAGTACCGCAGCCACTGCGAGGTGATGATGTTCCAGTTCGCAAACACCCCGTAGAAGTTCTGTGCGAATTCAACCTGCAGTGGCTGCACGTTCGTCATGCGGTCCCACTTGGGCTCGCCAGTCTCCTCATCGATTCCATTATAGCCCAGTCCGCAGTTCACGCAGGCAGTCTCGGACAAAAGCCACGCTGCGTAGTACTTGGTACGGTAGGTCAGCCCGGCCACATACATCAGGAAGATGCGACCGAACAGCGGCTTCCGGAGATAGAAGTCTTGCTTGTAGAAATCGAAGTGAGGAACCAGTCCCGAAGTCTGGGTGTAGAGAACCACCCACAGCAGACCGTGCAGCATCTTGCGCACCAGTTGCTTTCCCGCACGCGGGGGCCGGTTAGCAATTTCCACCCACTCACTGTGCTCTCTGAACGAACACATGGGGCCGGTCATCACCGTAGGGAAGAAGAACACCCACGAGAAATAGCGCAGCAAAGAAGGCGTGCCGACCACCCGGGTACGCTTCTGGTATTTGCTCAGCTCGGCTTCCGGTTGGGTGCCGTCAAACCTGTCCCAGGCAAAAGCCGTCAGCTTCTGTACCAGAATCATCTGCGAGCCCGTGATTCCAATCTCGTTCACGAAATCTCCACCCGCGAATTGCTCCCGGCAATGTGCCAGCAGCATGATGGTCATCTGGATGATGAAGTTGGCCCACGGCATCCATTTTTTGGAGGGAAACAACACAGCAAGGAAGTATGTGATCAGAGAGGTTGAAAGCATCAGTACAACGCCCCCATAGAGACTGAACAGCCCGGTCAGGTAGAAAATACCTATGCCAGCTATCACGACATCCTTAAGAGCCGCCTGGGTGGCGGGGATACGCTTCACCAGCGATCCTAGCGGAAAGGACGCCACAATGCATACTGCAATCCGCAGCAAATCAGCAGGGATTCCAATGGAAGCCGCGAGGCCCCGAACTAGGCTGTCCATGTTCCAGGTTCGTGGATTGGGTTATCACGTGGAGCCGGCTCTATTGAGCATAATCCAACCCAAACGACCCAGAAAAAACCCAATATATGCATGTGCGGGGATTGAATGCGGCATCGAGGCATTGCGGGCTCTAAAACTGAACAGGCCGTCACATATTTAAATATGACGTACAATGCGACGTTCCATGCGGGATTCTGGTGGGTTGCTTACCACGAAACCACATATTAAGGTGGAAAACGCCGAAAGGTTTGCAACACGCGATGCTGCCTCGGTAACTCGATTCGTTTTGCGCGATATTGGTAAGGGTGGTGCCAGTTCACACTAGCGTGAACCGTCGTTCTGGACTCTGAAGCCGCACCGAGGCAAGGGCTGGCTTTGCATGGGCACTGCAGCGCTTGGACGAGGGCACCCTAAGCTAAGCCATTGATTGCTCAACCGCCTACTACAAGTACCGGTGCCTGAGTCTTGTCTTATTCTCTCACACTTTTCACACTTTTCTATCACTGGCTTGGTAAATAATGATTGGAACAAGCCTATTGAGCCGATCAGTTCGGCACACCCCCAGCGCATTGAGCTTTTTCTCCACATCGCGCACAACTAATAAAACAGCTGTGATGCTGATGAATATGGGAGGTCCTAACAAGGTGAATGAGACGTACGACTTCTTGCTGCGACTGTTCAGCGACAAAGACTTGATACCTTTAGGTCCCTTCCAGGACTACACCGCCAAATTCATTGCCTGGCGCAGATATAAAACCATCGAGGAGCATTATGAGGAAATCGGCGGAGGTTCGCCCATTCTAAAATACAGTGAAATCCAGGCACGCGGCCTCTGTGATATTCTCGACAAAATCCACCCCGAGACAGCCCCACATATCCCCTACGTTGCCTTCCGCTACGCTCATCCGCTCACGGAGGAGACCTACGCAAAAATGCTGGAGGACGGCATCACCCGGGCCGTCGCGTTCACACAGTACCCGCAATATAGTTTCAGTACCACCCGAAGCAACGTAAACGAGTTGGAGCGCTGGGCCAAGAAGCTGGACCCGGAAAACCGCATTGAGTGGTCGTACATTCTCCGCTGGCCGACCCACCCGGGGTTTGTCAACACCATGGCCCGCCATATTCGCGCCGAGCTCAGCAAGTTCCCTGAAGAAAGCAGAGATAAGGTGATGATCCTGTTCAGTGCTCATTCCCTACCAATGACCGTGGTTAACACGGGCGATCCGTACGTAGCCGAGGTTGCCGCATCATGCTATGCTGTCATGCAGAAACTGCAGTTCTCCAACCCCTACAGAGTCACTTGGCAGTCCCAAGTGGGTCCGCAGCCGTGGCTTGGAGCACAGACCCAAAAGGCCATCCAGACCTTGGAGAAGGCAGATGACTACAAGGGCGTGGTTGTTGTGCCTGTGGCATTCACTTCCGACCACATTGAGACCTTGCATGAGATCGACATTGAGATGAAGGAGGAGGTTAAAAAGCCGGAGCTTCTGCGCCGTGCAGAGAGTCTTAACGACGATCCCGAGTTTATTGAGGCACTGGCCGATATCGTCGTTCAACACCTCGATAAGAATGTTGAAGCACAGACCGAGAGCGGAATGGCTATTCCTCCTGTGTTCAATAAACTAAAATAGTGTATATAAATATTTGATCATGCCCTTTACACACTAGGTGTTAGCCGCACCTCAATGGCACAGACCTAGAATGATGATTGTCTTTTTATTTAACAATAACTAAGTTCGATCATGCCCTTTACTTACTAGGTGTTAGCCGCACCTCAATGGTACAGACCTAGAATGATGATTGTCTTTTTATTTAACAAAAACTAAATTTAACGCATATATATGCGACTATAATACATCTACTAGGTGTACCAATTTTGAGGCTGTCGGACCCACGTAACCGCAATAGGCCGTGCGGGGGGTTCGCTTGCATTGTGGGACCTCGCTTGTGGTACAAGGGCTGCTTTTATTGCAGGCGGGTGAGTACTAACTATTACTTATTGTGATAAGATTCCATTCATCGATTACCGCTCACACACAGGGCAAGGGACTTACAATGAATTGCATGAATGCTTAGACCTAGAATCATTGTAATATAGTATTTGCGGCAAGGGCATGCAATTTTTGTTTCCCAAAAGCAGATAAGCCTTATCTTCTGCCTGTAATAACCGCAAGATTCTATTGGTGTGCAGTCGGCTAGCACTAATAACTCGGAATTTCAGTAAGTAAAAAATTGTAGATCAGCGTATAAAAATATAGTATTAGCACCGACAAGAAAGGGGATTAAAAGCAGCAATGCATTGTAAACGATGGCGATGATGTTGGAAGTCAGCCGCGCGCTGTACTCAGCTCGATTACGTCCGTATTGATCAGTCCAGAGCGATACAGACTTTTTCACTATCCTTGCCCTGACTCACAAGCCCTACATACTTGAGGAAGAATTGAAAAAAATATTATTAAAGCAGATCGGAGCTTCCCTGGCAACCCCGACGGAGTCCACACTAAGGCTTATCCATCCGATATAGCTCTCAGCTAACTGCGTGATTGTATCGCACATATAAGCTCACATCCTGTTTCAGTTTATTCTCAAACACAGATACTGATATGTCTGAGGTTTATTCAACATCGAATAAGGCAGGTGCCACTAATATAGTGGAGAAGCTGGGTTCCAGTGGATCCAGCGAAGTGGACAGAGAAGAAGGCAGCATGAATGGTGATGACCGTAATAGCAAAAACCTTTTTTATCGTTTCAACTATTACATGCGAAAGCTTGGTGGTGAAACCCGTGGTATCGAGCGTATTCCTGAAGACGAGCGTCATGACGATTCCTTCTGGGACACTGCCACCATGTGGGTGGGTGCTAACATGGTCATTGCTTCGTACTCGCTTGGTATGCTTGGAATCAGCATGGGAATGGGAATTCAAGACTCCATTGCCACCATCATCTGCTTCTGTTTGTTAGGTACTTTGCCTGTGGCCGCTCTTTCTACGTTCGGCCCTCCTACTGGTATGCGCCAGATGGTGCTTACTCGGTATTGGTTCGGTAGCTACGGTGCTCGTATTTGTGCCTTACTCAACGCTCTCACCTGTATTGGCTGGAGTTCGGTCAACACTGTGGCTGCGGTGAACACTCTGCATCATGTCAACTATAAGGGCCACCCGATTCCATACCAGGCTGGAATTGTGGTGATTTCGGTGGTCTCTATGTTTATTGCCTTTATGGGCTACGATTTTGTTCACAAATTCGAACGATACGCATATATTCCCAACATTGTTGTGTTCTTTGTTATCTGTATCTGTCTTGGTCAGGATCATTTGATGGACTGGGGCACTATGGGATTCGGGCAGGCTGAGGCGGCCCAGGTTCTATCCTTTGGTGGCGCAGTATACGGATTTGCTGCCGGATGGGGACCCTATGCCTCAGACTACACTTGCTACAAACCGAAGGATACTAATAGGTTCAAGGTATTTATGGTTATTCTGCTCTGGGGTACCTTGAGTTGCGCCTGCCCCATGATAATTGGTGCTTTCTCCAGGCAGCGTGCGCTTGTTTCCCAGGCTTATAAGGAGGCATACGATGAGTATACCACTGGTGGAATTCTGTGGATGATTTTGGTAGAGGATAAGCTTCACGGATTCGGCCAGTTCTGCATGGTCATTCTGTCGCTGTCTACTATTGCCAACAACGTGCCTAACTTGTACACCTTCTCCATCTCTGCTCGCGCTGTGCTGCCTTGGTTCAACTACATCCCGGGATATATCTGGAGTGTTGTAATTACCGGTGCGGCTATTGGTATCAGTATCCCTGCATACGCCTCATTCAGTACCTATTTGGGTTCTTTCATGGACATCATTGCATACTGGATCTCGTTCTACTACGGGATCGTTTTGGCTGAGCATATGTGGTTCCGCAGGAGTTACGACAACTACAACATTGATGCGTACAACTCCTACGTGCGAATGCCGCTGGGATTTTCCGCGATCTTTGCAGGCTGCTGCGGTGTCGGAGGTGCCGTGGTCGGCATGTCTCAACAATGGTACAGTGGCCCCATTGGTAGAATGATCGGAGGCGGTGGTGACATTGGATATGCATTGTCGTTCGGGTTCGCATTCGTGGGGCTCACGATTACTCGTTGGATGGAAAGATGGCTCTTCCCTGATGAGTCGTATGTTAATGACACCGATAAGGCATGGTGGAGACTCGGTGGCTTGATCAAGGCCAGACATCTGGTCACCCCGGAGTGGTCCCAGAAGCTCGATAACCGATATTGGTGGGCCCGCAAGACCGACCAAGCTCCTCCTGGCGAAGGTGGCCCTGCCGAGGGTGCTTATATGCACGACGTCAACGAATATCGCGGTGGCTTCAACAGAAATAGAGGGCTCGAGGAGGGCGTATGAAACCTCTAGTCTTACTTTAATATTTAAATACACATAATGGCTAATCTATGACAAACTGTCTAATGATAAAGAAAAACGACTTCAAAAAGAGGGCGATTTGGGTTAGTTGGATAAAGTAGAAGTGACTTCAGAAGGCGCACGATTTGGGGTTTAATAGAATAAAACGGTATTTGTAAAATGAGTCTTCAACCCAGTGCAGCTTAGTTACGAGCTAAAAGTCGCCCAGATATCTCCATATCGATCGAAATTTAACTATATTTGCAAATTGTGATGATCTGATCGATTATGGTATAGCAGCAAGGGGCGTAATTAGAGAGCGAACAGTCCCTGTTTAAAACTGGGTACAGTCCTGACCTGGTGAGATTCAGTTACGGAGTGAATGTCAGAGCAAATATCGTGATACTTCTATGATATCAGAGCTAGTTGAAACGTAGTATACTGATTCCTAAATGGGAATCAGTTATGGAGCCAATTTCAGAATATCGCGACATTCTTCATATATCAGGTTGCTCTGTGCATTCCAGGCTGGTATTCTAGAGTGGTTTGAACCGGCACATTTACTACCTGAGGTTTAGTTACGGAACGAGCCGTCCAGATATTCCTCATACTCCAACTCAGTCTGAAACTCTGCCCACATTCCCTCCGGGTATGCAACCGCATTGTATGTGAATTGAGCGATCTCATCAGGAATGATCTTCTTGGGAGCATTGCTTGCATCTGCCAGAAGCTGGGCATGGCAGGTCTGCTCTAGTAGGATGAACAGGAAAGCTGCTTCTCCCACAGTCGAACCAGCTGTCAAAAGGCCGTGGTTCTGTAGAATCAGGCTGCGTTTTTTACCGATGGCTTTTGCAATTGACTCACCCTCCTTCAGCGAAAGCACCACGCCACCAAAGTCGGTGTAAACCTCCTGATCGTTGTAGAAGTTGCATGCATCCTGGTTTAGCATCTCCAGCGGCTTCCCAAATGCGGAATATGCCTTGCCGTACACCGAATGAGTGTGACAGGCAGCTACCACGTCGGGTCGAGCCAAGTGGATGGCACCATGGATTTGGAAGCCAGCCTTATTGACAGGCCTACGGCTTCCACCAATGACGTTGCCCTCATGGTCCACCAAGACCATATCGCTGGCCTTCAGGGTGCCAAAGTGCTGCCCAAGCGGGTTAAGCCAGAAGGTGTCCGGGTTTTCCGGATCACGGACACTGATGTGGCCGGCAGCGCCAATTCCATAACCCTTCCGAGCAAACAGACGGAAAGCGCCGGCCATTTCCTCTAGCATCCATTTCCGTTTCTCTGCGGCGGTGCTGAACTGCGGAATCGCCAGATGTGTCTCGAGAACCTCATTATTTTCAGTATTAACGTGTGCTGGGTCTGCAATTACCTTGCTGCTTTCGTTTTCTTTGCCCGAGAGACTCAGGTTCGAGTGTGTCACTGTAGTCGTTGCCATTTGGTTACCGCCCGATAAGGAACAAAGAGGTTATAAATAATGTGAAATAGGGTTTGTGCAGTCAGCACTGTGCAGTCAGCACCGTGCATTACTCACCCTGATAACGGCTTAGATAGCTAATGCATGTGGGTCGATTGGACAAGATAAGATGATCGCGAGGGTGTTGATTAAGGTCATCCAGGTATGCTTTAGATATACAATGTAGAAATTGTAGCTATGCATGCGCTAGATATGCATTTGGCGTGCAGATCTGCATGCTAGGTATGTTAGTGAGGAGCCGGGGTGCATGCATGCAATTTGTAACTAGGAACTAGATGCTTGTTACGCATACAGTGTATGTATTGCACAGCCAATACCAGGCACAAGTCGTCGCAAGAATGGGATGGCAGTTCAAAATGTAGGATACCTGGTAATATGGTTAGATACCAGGTTGCATTTCTCTGTGGGTCATTCTAGGGGTGGCGTGCTAGGTATGGTATTATCCTGTACCAGGTATGGTATTGGATATTAGATATTACTCTGCGTACTAGGTACGTACTAGTATGGTCTTACTCTACGTACGAGGTATGGTATTGTACGTACTGTGTATGATATCTGCGTACTAGGATGTCATTCTATGTACTAAGTGTGACACTCTACGAACCACGTATGGTATTAGGCATTCTATATAGTATTACTCAGAGTAAAAAGTATGATAACCATGTGAACTAGGCATAGTATTGAACGTACTGGTCATGGTATCTCACTACGTACTAAGTATAACATTTGTCTGTGCACTAGGCATGGCATTACTCTGCGTACTAAGGCATTCTATGTACGAGGTGTGGCATTCTATGTACCAGGTATGTAAGGTATGATATTATCTACGTGCAGGAGGTGCGTACTAGGTGGTATTACTCTACGTGCTAGGAGGTACGTACTAAGTGCGCTATTCTGTGTACTGGAGGCATTCTACGTGGTATGATCATCGATCGTCAATATGGTACGCGTTGTAAACGGCGTCCTAACCCATGTCAGTTTGTGTCACCGGAATTGGAGTGGTCAGTCCGCTCGGATGTGGGATCAGATCCTCCTGGTCGAAACTCCTTAAAGGTGGATCGGGAATTGTGCACCTTGGGAAGGAATACGAGGATCTTCCCAGCCAGATTGGTGGCCGTGTGAGCGACTGGGATGCCACGAAGTACGTGGATAAACAGGGCCTCAGGAGGATCCCTGTGTTCGCACAGTACGCAATTGGAGCGGCTAATATGGCTCTTGAAGATGCAGCGTATGCTCCCAACACTGAGCGGGAGCTGCAGCGTGCTGGTGTGGCCATTGGATCGGGAATTGGCGGTATTGATGCTGCATACGACAACTCGGTTGCCTACAGCACTGGTGGCTACCGCAAAGTGTCGCCTCTTTTTGTGCCCAATTTGTTGTCTAACATGGCTGCGGGCCACGTTAGCATGCGTACTGGATTCCGTGGTCCCAACCACAGCGTTGCCACGGCGTGCACTACTGGAGCCCATGCGATTGGTGATGCGTTTAACATGATCAAGCTTGGAATGGCTGATGTCATGCTTGCAGGCAGTACAGAAGCTGCGATCCACCCGTTGTCGGTTGCTGGGTTTGCTCGTGCGCGTTCGCTGGCCACCAGCTTCAACGACACCCCTGAGAAAGGAAGCAGGCCGTTCGACACTAAACGGGACGGGTTTGTGATTGGTGAGGGCTCTGCAGTCATGCTGCTGGAGTCCGAAGCCCATGCACGGGAGCGTGGGGCCCGTATTTACGCCCGAATTGCGAGCTATGGAATGTCTGGTGATGCTCATCACATAACCTCCCCACACAGCGAGGGACGAGGTGCCAGTGACTGTATGAACATGGCATTAAGCCTTGGCCAGGTTGATCCAGCCAAGCTTGGATACGTGAATGCACACGCCACGTCTACTCCGATAGGAGACTCTATCGAGGCCAAGGCAATTTCCGCGGTTCTCAAGCGTGATCCTAGCACGATCGCTGTATCCTCGACCAAGGGAGCCACAGGACACCTTCTAGGTGCCTCCGGATCTCTCGAAGCTGCTTTCACGGTCATGGCTTTGCACGAGCAATGCCTTCCTCCTAGTCTTAATCTCGACGAACCGGGCGTAGACTGCGACTTGGATTTCGTGCGTGAAGCTCGCAAGGTTGACGACTTGGAATACGCCATGTCGAACAGTTTTGGATTTGGCGGCACAAACGCATCGTTGGTATTCCAGCGATATGCGTGAGTATGTATATAGGTAGGAATATGTAGTATAGGAACTGTGATAGGGGGTGTGAAGCAGGGAGTGTGAGGTAGGAAGTATGTGGTAGGAATATGTAGTATAAGAAAGTGTGAGGTAGAAAGTGTGAGGTAGAAAGTGTTAGATAGGAAGTGGCAGGGAGCATGATGCATGAAGGGTGAGGCAGGAACGTGTGCGTGTATGTAGGAAAGTACGAGAGTATAGACTATATGTGAAGTGCAGCAGGGTGATCGAGTGGTAAAATAGGTGGTAGAGCGACAAGTGCAGAGTAAAGGTGCCGACAGACATTTATTATAACTCACTGCTATGAAGATCCAACGGTTCTACCATTAAATATGAAACGGTTATATAAAACTGAATCAGGCTACGTATTAACATCGAGTCTAGTCATAGCAGTGACCCCAATAATTGTGCTATAGATATTAGACCCAGCATCGCCGTCACAAACCAACACAAACTTATGCACCAATAAAGTATTATTACCTTGGCTCCGCATTCATCTTACTCATTAGAACGCCAACACTATGGAGTTACTATATACTTGTTGAGCATTACCTGCTGTGAGTAGACCCAGCACAGCCGTCTCAGGCCACACCGCTGTCACAGACCAACACTATAGACAGTATGTATATATATACATATAATATAAGGATTACCTGCCATACGTGGACACAGCACCGCACTCTACGAATGCAGGTACCACACGAATGCCGGTACTACTCTACAAGTTTCGGCACTGCAATAAGAATGCCGGTACCACTCTATGCCAGACGGTCTATGTAAAACGCATAGCAGCGGATTCGCAACCCAGGAAAGGGAGATCACACGCCCTGACGAGTAGCTGCAGGCGATCTCAAACCTAGCCCTGCAGCGAATTTTTAGTCGAATCGATATGAGTATATAAGCAAGTATGGTCTCCACAACCGCTAGACTGTACAGACCCTTCAGGTTTAGGTTCAATTTAAAGGCTACGCTTCAGACGCGTCACACTATTGACTGCCACAACTAGCGGAGTATGTCCGAAGAAGAGTCCTCAGACACGCAGCCTATCGACCCTAGGTTCGAGCGGGATATTAAAACCCAGTTCCCGGTGGCTCGCATCAAGCGCTTGATGCAATCCGACGAGGAGGTCGGTAAGGTGGCTCAGGCCACCCCCGTGATAGTCGCGAAGGCGCTGGAGTTGTTCATGATTAACATCGTCGACGCCTCGTGCAAGCAGGCCAGTGCGAAGCGCGTCAAGCGCGTGAACCTGTCGCACCTGCACGACGCGATTATGGAGGAGGAGAGGTTTGATTTCATCCGGGAGACGATCTCGAAGTGCGTGGCTGAGTCGCAGGAGAAGAAGTAGAACACACGCTGACGACCAGCCAGGCCGAGACCCACTTGCATTTCCCCTGGCCCGCAGGGGGTATTTAATTGAGCTGATGTAGCACCTATTTATACACTCATACTATATACTGCGACGTTGTTCGGCCGAGCCGGGCGAGATGGGACGTAGGGTTTGTGCAGTCGGGTGGGTTCTGCTGCGAGGCACACTCAGGGACCTGTCAGACCGGCCGTATTTGACCATGCTGCTGAACCCGGGCAAAAAGCTTGCGTTGGGACCAATACAGCGCGCCCTGGGCCGCCAGCTCCACACGCTTCAGTATGCCGTGAGTTTCTGCGCAAAGGGCACTCTCCGTAACCAAAACCGCTGCTTTGGCGAGGACTCTGCGGTGGTCGAGACGTGGATTACTCCAGGAACCCTCCAGGGCTACAGCCTAGTCTCCGTGGCGGATGGTGTCGGTGGCTGGAGGAGACATGGCGTGGATTCGTCGTTCTTGAGCCAGGGACTCACCAGGGAAATGGTGTCTATATTCGGCAAGCAGGAACACGATATGCATGACGGAAAAAAACACCCCTCGTGCCAGCCCATATTGACGGCAGCGTTCACGAAGCTCTACAACGCTGGCGCCATCTATGCTGGTGGCTCCACCGTGTGCATGGGCCTGTTCGACCCACATTCGGCCAAGCTCGAGGTTCTCAATCTGGGTGACTCGGGTGCAATTGTAATTCGCGACGGCAAGGTCGTCAATGCCACCGTCGCCGATGTGGACGGAATGACGCCTCGCCAATTGACCATTCTGCCCGCCACCATGGACCCTCGGGACTTCGACATCGATCTGGAGCCTGCCTCGCAGACCCGTTCCGAGTCCACGACATGGCAGTTGCAGAAAAACGATACTGTGATTTTCGCCACCGACGGATTCTTCGACAACGTGTCCCTGAAGGACATTCCGGCTGCCATTGAGGAAGCCAGCTCCTCCGAGAAGCCTAATCTGGTCCAGGAGATTGCTGACAGCCTTATCTCCCGGGCGTACTACAACTCACTTGACCCTAATTTCGCCAGCCCTTTTGCATTGAGATGCCTACAAGAAGGCAATTACAACTATTGGGGAGGAAAACCCGATGATATATCATTGGTATGCTGCTTTGTAGGAGAAAACCACCCTGCACACCACACGGAGAACTTATAAGTGCATCCTGTAAGTGTGTGAGCAGTGGTCCATATTGACCAGTGGTGATCGGTTCCCAGAGAGACGATGTACCACTTCCCAAAAGAGACTCTCAGGAGAGACATTCTCAGGAGAGACTTGGTGTACTACTCATCCATCCATAAGGGGTGAATATTTCCACCAGTTTGGAGCGATTGTGGTGCACAACTCACCCATTCATATAGGGCGATCATTAGACTACTACCACCATTATAGAGCGATTTTTGGCGTAGTACTCCCTGCAGTATGATGCGATCGTTAGTGAACTACTTCCATCAGTATAGTGCCATTGTTGGTGTATTACGCCTCCGTTTAGGGGCAATATTGGTGCACTACTTCCATTATATGAAGCTATTGTTGGTACTACTCATCCATTTAGGTGAGGCGATCATTCGTGGATTTATTTCACCATTATAGAGCGATTGTTGGTATTACCCATCCATTCATGTGAGACGATATTGAGGCACTACTTCCTCCAAAATGAAGCGATCGTAGGTGAACTGCTCATCCATTCATGGGCCGTTGGTGCACTTCTCATTTATATGGGGCGATAATTAGTGTATTACTCCCTCCAGAATGAAGCGATCATTGCTGCACTGCTTATCTATTCATGTGGGGCGATCATTAATCCAGTTTGGGGCCATTATTGGTGCACTGCTCATCCATTCATGTGGGACGTGTTGGTACACAACTGATCGGTCCACCGCTGGGTGCTACTGATCCCGTCCTAGTGGACTACTCATCTGCACTTTTGCTAGTGTATTTCGGACTCATCTCATTCATCAGTGTAGGTGATTGTTTCGTGCGCTAATCATCTAGTGCTACCACCATCAGAGTAGAACATTCAATGCAACTCATCTTAACGTGCCACATTCTACATGGTAAAGATCATGGGACATTCAGTGCCCATACATGTCACATTCACTGTAAAGTCATGTAAAATTCTGTGTACTTTCCATTACAGGCTACATTCACTATCCCGCATTACATCCTTACTGCATTCATTGTAGAGGCCATGGAACTGTGCACTACCAATCCCATGCGTATCGCATACGCTTTAGAGTCCTAGAACAGTCTGTGCACCCATGCATGCCGTATTCGCTCTAGAGCCGGAACATAATGTGCACTCAGGCATGCCACATTCCCCAGTATTATGGACATTTTGTATACTACCCATCCCACACGTGCGAAGGATGCACTATTCACTCATTCCATCAGTCACCGTTTGGTGCACTATTCCATCCAGTAACCGTTTGGTGCACTGCTCCATCCATCACTATTCATTACATCAGAAATCACCGTTCGGTGTACTATTCCATCCATCAGGAGTCATTCCATCCATCAGAAGTGGTGCACTACTTATCCCGTTCACCATTACCACATGCCGTTCACCAGGTATACCCAGACCATAGCATATTATAACTTATATTGTAAATATGGTACTCGCGCCTATTTTTAGACACTGTCTCATTCTTCTATCAGGATAAGCAGGGTAAGTACGTTTCGCGTTCACAAGCCTCTTTCCCTGGTCCCTACCCTACAGCGAATAATCTGAGCTCCGCATTAAGCTGCTGCTTTCTTCCAAGTGTCAGAACGGAAAAAGCGACAACCAGGCTTTTTTCCCAAATCCTTTCCTAAGGCCCCAATTCGTGAAAACCCCACTTTATATTGGAGGGGCTTCGAGGTAACACACTTTTTCCTCATCTGCCGTCATCACAACTAAGGCACTGTACTTGCACGAATTCTAACCCCGATAACTGTATGATATGGACGATGGAGAACATAGAAGAGATTCAGGCGACATCCCGGAACAGTGGATCGAGCTAAATACTCTCATTCCCTCTGGATCGCCGACTAAACAACAACAGGAGAGGGCGATTCCACAGCTGCGTCTCGACACTTCCAACCTAAACCCCCCTGACAACCGGAATTCTTCAGGTCTTAGTCCTGTGAACAATGAAGATGGCGAAGCTGGGCCGAAGTCCGCTATTCTGGGGCTTGCCAGCAATTTGGCGGGAAGTAACTGGCTTCCGCACGACTACCAGTCGCATAGCAGGCACAGTTCAAACCATCTTCCCAGTCCAGATGGCGATGGCGCTCTCAGTGCGACTTCCAGCAAAGTACGCTTGGGTAGTCCCGCCAAGAGCAGAACTAGTAGCAGAACCACCAGCAGAGCTGGCAGCAGAACTGGCAGCAGAAACGACCATAGTCCCAGCAGAGCCAGCGGGCGAGTCGAGCTAGACGAAGACCCCTTCATTGATGAAAGTCAGCCACATGCTCCGATTCCCAAGTTCGTTCTGAACGTCCAGCGAAGCTTCCACTCAACCAAAGACGAAGATTACGATGATATTTCGTCGGAAAACTACCGCGTTCTCACCCACAACTCTTCTGCAGTTGACGACAGCGCATCCGAACGCCCACTCAACGAATCACTGAAGGTTGATCGACAACGCCCTAGGTCAAGGTCACATAGTCCAAGTCCACGGCGATCGGGGCGTACTCGAGGCTCCTCTACAAGTCCCCGACGTCCGTCACCCTATCGTGGCAATAGCACCTACACGAATGGGCTGTCACCGGGCCATATCCGTGTGAACAGTTCCCATTCGTCTCCCGATAAGAGAATGTCGGGCCATCTGACGCTTAGTGGAGCAGCATTTGCGGCTCAGCAAGACTTTTTGGATGCAGAAGAAGGCGCTGAAAACATTGAAAGCAGAATCAGTGAAAATATGGCCGATAGTTACGATATGAGTCGGGAGCTTGACGGTGACGACGATTCCCTTGTTGCCCAGAGACAAACCGATCAGTACAATGTGCCTATGGGTCGGACGCTTTTTTACTTCGAGTCGCAGAATCGTCTTCGCCGGGTTCTTTTCTACTGTATGCGGTCGCGGTGGTGCAGCTACCTGATGGTTCTGCTTACGGTGGTGCAGATAATCGTTCTCTGCGTCGAGCTCCGTAATCCGTTTGCAGTGGAGAACAACGCCGCTGTTATTTCCTATCCCACTTATATGATCATTTACATCTGCCTGTATTCCGTTTACACGCTGCTGTTTCTTATGGGCTGTGTTGCATTCGGGGTGTTTACGAACGACCACCTCAGCAAGCAGGACGTCAAGCAGCGTTTGCTATGGGCTGGCCAGTTTTGCCTTTCGACAGCTTCGCTTGGTGCGATTAAGGGCCCACGGAGGAAGCAGACCCCGGAGGATCCACTGTCCCTGCACAAATGTGTTCTCAGATCCAGCTGGGGCCGCGTGGAGGCGATCTCCATCATTTTCTTTTGGCTCTTTCTGGGAATGTCTGAGACCGGCTACATTGAGTCGGTCGAGCTATTTATTGCGGGTATATCGCATCTGCGGGTGCTGCATATTTTGGACCACATCAGCCACACCCGTACGGTGCTACATGTCATCAAGACTGCGATCCCGTTCTTGCAAAACGTGTTTGTCTTTATTGCTTTTTTCGTGTGTATTTGGACCATCATCGGTGTCCAAAGTTTCAACGGCTCTCTTCGCCGCGTTTGTGTGTACGGCGACATCATCACCAGTCAACATTGCGGTAGCTGGCTCGATCCAGACACCCTAAAAAAGCTTCCCTACGTGCTCCTGGATGAGCGAAACGGCTCGTACCGTAACCAATCGACCATCAAGGGATACACCTGTCCAGTGAACAGTATCTGCGTGGAGTTAAGGGCATTCCCTTCCACGGGCTCGTTTACCGAGATGGCGAATAAAAGCTTTGACAACATCTTTAAGGCCTTGGAAATTGTCCTTATCATGATGTCGAACAACGGATTCACGGACATCCTCTATGAGGTTGTCGATTCTGAGTATCTAGTGAGCTCTCTGTTTTTCATAAGTGGTGTCCTGGTGCTGGGTATTTGGCTGATCAACTTGATGGTGGCCGTGATGGTGAGCAGTTACGCTGCGGTTAGAAGAAGACTTGAGCAAGACGATTCCACTTCGTCGTATTCCAATCTGCGGGGATGGATCAAGCACAAGCTGGCTGTGCCATCTGACCGGGACCCTGAGTATGCAGACTCCCTGTCGCAATACAGCGAAGAGCGCAGTGAGAGCGAGACCGACAGCGAGATAGAACAAGACTTTCACCGCAAAACGTTGCAGCTGAGCAACTGGTACGGTATCATCCATTTGTGTTTTACACTGTTGGCGTTCACGGACCTCATAGTTCAAGCCTGCTTGACGGCACCTGAAAATAATTTGTTTCCCTGGGAGTTGTTTTTGGCCCTCAGTTTTGGCGTAGAGATCATATTGAGATTCTTTCTGTATCTCCCCAATTGGCGCTTGTTCCTTTCTTCCTTGACAAATCTCATTGACTTGGCGTTGGCGATTGCGAACGCCGTTGCCATCGTTTTCTACGGGAAGGACGAGGCGTATGCCTGGCTAACCTCCTTCCAGCTTCTCAGGATATACCGACTCGTTGGAGCGATCAAATACTCTCGGGTGTTCTGGATCCAAATATTCGGTAACTTCGAGATTTTCGCCAGCCTGACTGTATTTTATTTCCTCACGACATTGCTTTGCACCCTCATTGCTACCAAAATGCTCAGGGGTCAGTTTCCTTTACTCGATGACAGTGGAAACTACAACAAGTTTTCGTTCTATGATCTTGCTGCAAGCTACTTCAGCATGTACCAAGTTTCATCTACAGAAAACTGGACCGACGTTTTGTTTTGGACTACTGACAATGTATCGCGTGAGGGTGGGAATGTGGTAGGTCTCGCCTGCATGGGTATTCTTTTCTTTGGCTGGCTATTTTTCGCCAACTTCCTAGTTCTGAACCTTTTCATCGGTGTTATGAGCGAAAACTTGCACGGATCCATCAGCAACAAGCGTGAAGAGCAGGTCCGAAGGTTCGCGGAGGAGATCAGCGGAACTAGTATGAACAAAAGTGGCGCATTATTCGGAAATGTCTTGAGTGGCTTTGATGCCCTTCACAATGATTCCGATGACGGAGAGCTAAGCGAGAATAACAGACATGTTACAATGTCGGATAAAATCTGGGCATTTTTCACCAAGTTGTCAACGCGAAATTCAACAAAAAACCCTGTGTTGAATCCCATTCGTGCGGCAGTGGAGCAGAAATTCGTAATTGAGTTTCTTGAGGCTAACGGCGGTCTCGGCGCTATTCTCACGTCGTCATATGGTAAAGGCATTACGTTTCTAAGTCTTACTGACAAAGAACACCAATATCCTGGCTTTAACAACTACTCCAAATATCCATTGTTCCAAACCATCAAACGGAAGCTTTTTGCCGCTTTGGGATTCTTTCACCATTATCCCGCTGACTACAGACTCATGCTCCGCCAGAGCTTTGAGGCTCGTCACCAACAGGCTATAGCCAATTCCAGTGAAGCATTTGTGGAAGCAATGTTTGACTCTAATGAGTATGGCCTTACTCTACTAAACGAATATTGCTTACTGCACCCGAACTTCGACAAGACGCTGTTCCTCTTTGGTAAGGATAACCGCATAAGGCTATTTTTCCAAAGGATCTTTACCTCAAGCAATGGCAGCAGGAGGTCCAAAGTGTATCCCAAAAGGTGGGTTCAACTCACCGTGCGGTTGTTTTTCATGGCCGCGACTGTAGTGATTGTGATCTTGACGTGTGTGAATACGCCATTGGAAGCGCTCAAAGAGAAGAGAGTCGCTAAGACCTGGACGTTATCGTCTAAATATGATGTTGCTTTTGGTGCTCTGTTCACTATCGAGTTTTTGGGCAAAGTAATAGCGGACGGATTTCATTTTACTCCCAATGCATACACAAGCAGCCTCTGGAACGATATTGACCTAATTGTTCTCATTTCTATCTGGATGACATTTGTCAACGATATCCTGCACGGACCTTTGTCTCGTTACGTACGTGCGTTGATGGCTCTTCGCGCACTTCGACTGCTGGGGTTCTACTCAGATTCTTTCCATGTTCAGAACTCGGGTTTCAAGCATGGCTTGCGTAACATTTTGGGCGCGGTAATTATTATGATGTCGATTGTCATTCCTTATTCGGTCTGGGGTAAGAATATTTTCCACAACCGGCTTTCTGCATGCAATGACGGCAACATTGAATATTTCACAGAGTGTTCAGGTGAATACACCAACACGGTTTTTGACAATTTCAACATCCTCAGTCCCCGAGCGATCCAGGGCCAGTATTTTGACTACGATAACTTCTGGGATGCACTACTGATTCAGTTTGGGGTGCTTTCTCTGGAGGGCTGGGTGGATGTACTTCAAGCTATATCTTCCATCTCGAGCTCAGGGGAACAGAGCATTACCTATGCGAGTAAGGGAAATGGCGCGTACGCAATCCTCTACAATTATATCGGAACGGTTTTAATTATAACCATGTTAATTGCGGTTATTATCCGAAATTATGCCATTATCACCGGAACTGCCTTTCTCACGGAACAGCAGCTATCTTGGCTTGACGTCAAACGCACCTTACATCTTATCCGGCCTACACCCAAACTTCCTGCCTACAAGCACGGCAGTTTAAGAGCCCAGCTCTTGGAAATCATGCCCACTTGGATCCAATCTATTGAGATATGGACGCTGTTTGTGGTTACTGTAAATCTCGCGGCATACTTCTACCCCACAAGTGAATACGCTGAAAAGGTTTATCTGCTCATTCAGGTAGCTTGCAGTGTCGTGCTAACGTCGTTGGGTGTGATCCGCCTTGTTGTGTTGAAACCTACTCTATTTCTGCATAACTGGTGGAACCCATTCGGGCTGGTCGTATGCATTTTGGTCGAGACCTTGACGATTGTCATGCTGGTTGAGCCCGCGTGGAAGATTTCCGGTGTGGATGGCGTCAGCAGAGCTGCAGTGATCGCAATGCTGATGTTATGGATCCCTCGTACAAAGCGGCTATACCAGTTTTACTCCATAGGAACTGCAGCCCTTACTGAAATCAGTTTGCTGCTACGTGCATGGTTTACGCTGTATATTGCATATGCAATTGCACTTAACCAATCCTTTGGCCTTACCAAACTAGGCTCACAGAGCACATGGACCAAGAACTTCCGAACTATCCCAAAAGCACTGATTGCGTTGTTTTTCATGAGCTGTGGAGAGGGCTGGAACGAGTACCTTTTAGATTTCACCATTGCCAAACCTTACTGCCTTGAAAACTCCCGCGTATCAGAGTGTGGTATTCCCGGATTTGCCTATTTCTTGTTTATTTCCTGGAACATTGTGTCGATGTACGTCTTCGCGAATCTCTTCATCTCTCTTATCTGCGAGGGATGCTGGTACGTTTATCGCAGTGGTCCCGTGAATATTAACGAGCTGGATATCGTGTACCTGCTCGAAAGCTGGCAACAATTCGACCCCAGAGGTACAGGATTCATTCGAACCAGAGATCTATACCGCTTCTTGGGCCGGTCTCAGGGGTACTTTTCCATGAGTATTTTCCGTCAAGACCCGAAGTATAACGTGCACCGTATATTGGCGGAAACCAATGCAAATATCCGTACAATCGTGGATCCTTATGGCGTTGATTACGAGGCGATCAACCAGTACCTAGCCGATATGCCTGTCAAAAAGTTCCGCGACCAACGTACCATCTTTGAACTATTCACTACGCAGGCCAGACTTATGGCTGAGCCTATTCCTGGTGGAAGCGGTGTGAGATTCTCAAAGCTGGTGCTAATGTTCCCACTGTACTTGGACATGGACCCGGCGGAGTCTCTGAACCTTAAGGAATTCATTGAGTTGAAGGCCAAGCTTTACGAGGCCAGTATGATCATGGCCGCGGAGTTCATTGCCTCGACGTGGCGTGCTAAGAAGTATCACCAACAACGGGGTTTCGAGGGTCCAAGTTCACTGGGCGTACACGAGGAGTCCTCGCAGTCTATTTACCACCAGGTATGATCGGCTCATGCGTATATTTATTTGACATTACAAACATTCATTGCTTTATGTACAAGTCTATAGGTGATTTATTTATTTCCTTTTCTTCGGTGCCTCCACTTTCTTCTCCTTGGACTTCTTAGGAGCACCTTTGCCCTTACGTTTCAAGTACTCAACACGCTGCACACGATAATCCTCATCAGGATCATAGCAGTTCCAATCAGGAAGCATAGCGTTCAGTTTTTTAGGGGTTGGAAGTTCTTTTAATGATGGGTAGTAATAATTCTTCATGAGCTCACCCTTCAGCGGCTCGCGGAGCACTTTCGAGCCTATTCTTTTATTCTCTGGGTTGAATGCTTTATTAAATACCCAGCACTGAAGCTTGTAGACGTCTCTGAGCCTCGCAGCAGACGCCATTGTTGATCGATCAACTACGTCGTGATGATTTTCCAACAACCCTTGGGAACTCACTTCCCTCGCTTACCCCAGTCCTTCCTCCATCACATGCCCTCCCAGAAGAAGTGCGAGAGTACTAGACACACATGATCAACTCGTATCTCCGAGTGTAGTAGTAGCGCAAAAACCTAGAGGATACTTGCATCCTGCATAGGAATTAATGAAATAAAATACAGGAACGCTTCACTATTTACGCGATGTGTCATCCGTGCGTCAGCACATAAACCTAAACAGATCGTGTGCCCGACTCTGTTCCTGGCAGCAAGTCTGGAGATGGACCGCTCGCAGGCAAGCCAACAGGGGCTGCCGTTCAACTACTTTGAAAATCCGGTTAAGCACCGCAAGAGAGAGAACGCCCCAAAAATTTATGAAGAAGTGAATAAAATAGAACGGAGGGAGGAACAGGATGAGAATACATTAGTAGAGAAGTATGGGCACATCTTGGAGCGTCTCTGGTATGTTGGCCACATCAGTATCATGATTTGTGCATTCATTAGCATTCTGTTGTGCTTTAGTCGGCAGGTTTTGAAGCCTTGGCCCCGTTTTTTCTATCGTCTGACATTTGCTCAGATCGTGGCCGTTTACGGCCTGAGCTTGTTGCAGAGCCTCAATGGGGCTCAGCCAGGTTTCTTTGCATTGCTGCCTTTGGCCACCTTCCAGTATGCACTTACCGCTGCTCTCTCTATCGTCACGGTGCCTCATACAATCAAGCTGACGCCGTACTTACTGTTGTCTGTGCTGCACGTTGCAGACACTCACAGCCAGCACCATTCTGAATCGAAGATTTTGGCCGATATTTTCAGATATTTGAATGAGGAAGTGGCCCCTCGGGTGACACAAATCAACGCCTACCTTAACCTTTGGCTGTTTGTAGAGCTGGTCTGGGACTGCATACTGATCAGACCCGGTGCCGTGATAGCACTGGGTGTCTACTCGGCTCTGTTCAAAATACGCCTTATGTACTCTCCTGTCACCCAGGGCGCTGTTTACCACGTCTATAAATTGGCCGATGACCGGCTGGTACGGAAGGACACACCGAAACAAATCAGAGAGTTGTGGATCAGGCTCCGTAATAAGTTGGGAATGGAGGATCTAGAGAATTCGGAACTCTACGCAAAGGATACCGACGATGCAATTGATAAGTGCAATCTGATGGGGTCTATCTACTTTTAGAGCTGTTTTGAACATATACAAATAAATAACAACACCTGCGTGGGCTTTGAGGTCGAGGTTACTGCAACAGGCTCTGTGCTTTCTTGTTGACCGCCTGGACCTCAGCAGCCCAGCCAGGGAACGCCTTGCTACCTTCAATCCTTCCCTCTTTATCACCGTATTTCTCCAGTGCCTCTGTGTACTCCTTGACGTAGAGCTGCAGTCGGACACGGGATCGAGTTTCGCCGAAATCACCCAGGCTAAACATCGACTCCACCGCGTCTTTGTAGGCCTTGAGACCCTGCTGGTACTCACCAGACCATAGCTTGATCTGAGCGTTCAGCCTGCAGAGCATAGGATCGTCTTGAGGGATCACACGGGGAAGCTGGCTAGCAAACAACGCTTTCAGTTGGCTTTGGGTACCCGTGCCAGTATATTCGGAGCTCAAGTACGCTTCAACGAGACGTGGCAACAGTCCGCTCAGCCTAACAATGTACTGGGCTCCGCCGTTGTCTCCACACTCGCTGATCCTACCGAGTCCCACAATCACGTCATCCCATTTGTTCAACTGAGCACTAAGCGCTACGTAGTTGGTCCAGGTGGGCAGGTCGGGCGTGCTGTTCTGGTTCACACGGATAGCCTGCTGAATGGCATAATGAGCTTGCGGTGCCTGGTCTGTGTGCAGGAATGCTGTAGCAAGATCAGCCCAGCTGCGAGTATCATCATCTTTGATTGCCAAGCCCCTTCGCAAGTATAATATACTTTTCTCCCAGTTCTTTAAAGCCATGGCGTTAGCACTGGCAATCATCAAAGCATCGTGGTTGGCAGACTGCACCTGGAGCATATCCTCGATGTGACTCAATGACATTGTGTAGTCCTTATCTGCCAACGAGGCCTGGGCCAGCCGGAACTTCGCCTGAGGAAGTTTGAACTTATCCCAGGCTTTATTCAGGGCTTCCTTGTCCTGGCAAATATCGCCTCGAAGTAAAAGTGCCTGGGGGTTGTCTTCCAAGGCAGGCGACCTCAGCAGTTCCAGAGCTTCGTCATTCTTGTTGATGGCCGAAAGGCAAATAGCCATGTCAAGTGGTTGTTCGAGATACTCGTAGAGCGGAACTGCATTGGCAAAGTCAGACATAGCGACGACACGGCGAGCAGCCATTGTATCCAATTCTCTCCAGCCCAGCGGAATAACCTGGTGGAAGAATTCGAGTGAGTCCTGCGTATGTTCACCAGTGTGCATCTCCCGACTGAGTTTCAAAAGCTGCACCGTTCCGCGCTCCAGTTCAGTGATGTCCTTGATTTCCAGAGTACTGCGTTCGTACAGAGCCCGCTTAGCGATCAAGTAGTTGACTTTACTGAATTCAGCCGTTTCTGTGATACGCCTGACGTAGGGAAGCGCCTGCTCATTGACTACAGTGGTTGTGGCAGCTGGATTGTAGAGGACTGTGTAAGAAGCATGTAACAACAATAGCAGATAGTCAATGTTATCCAGCAGACAAGTGGAAGCATGTTCTTCCTTGGAGTTCACGAACTTGGGCTTAGTGTACCGATCATTGTCAACGTGGACTTCGACATTCTCTAAAGAATTGGCAGTGGGTGCATCTGATGTTTTGGCTTCCGAGTCAATCAAGCACGACACACGTTTAAACGGAGTCTGTTGATGAGAGGAGTATTTCACTTCGACACCTGCAATATTAGAAGAGAAATTGTGCACCTTTTCGGCCTTTTGAATATAGCTGAGAAGTAAGTCAGTTTCTTCAAAAACAGCAGCCGCACGAGCTGCCTCGATTAGAACCAGCACGGAGGGGTTCGGCAGCCTACACAATTCATCGTATATCTCTAGAACCTGGGTTTTGATTGAAGTTCTCGTATCCTCATCAGATCGTGAATTTGAGGGTAATACGTACTGTACAACCAGTAAACGAGCCAGCCACAATGGCTCATTCTTGAACTCTGTCGCCACTAAATCAAGATCCACAGAGCTGGTTTTTTGGGGGCTAATAAAATTAGCAGTAACGAAATTGTTAAACTGCTGAATTGCTTTATCCATGTGAAGTGCGAGCTTTGATTTCTTCTAATCGCTTCCAGATTTGATTTTCTGTGAAAAAAAGTCAAAAATAATGCCACAAACCACCCTAACCGTATTTATCATGAACATCTCTGCATAGAATCGAAGAACCCGAGTAACCGCAGTAAAAAAATCCATAGAGTTAAGTCTAATTTAGGTGAACTATTTCACTATAATAATTTGAAAATGCATATAAATCAATGCACTCTTTTTTTAAGTATTCACATAGTGTATTTTGCATTTTACTCTGCAGTTGGGATGCATAGTCCTCGGGCCTCGTGCAGTCTAGATTGCAGCGCCGCATCTCGAAGCCGCACGTTGGTATCAACGATACGACTGTCTCTGTCAATTCTAGCCACTACGATGCTCTTGATGGGACACATGGACTCTACCCTCTACGTATAGGGCAGGAAAAGTGTTCAATCAATCAAGGGTAGGAGTTAATCCAGTAAGAACGTGCATATGGCCGGCTAGGAGCATCCTTGGTTCTGTGTAATACCTTCATTACTGGTACCCCAGACTATGGTCAACGTATTATTGAGTACTATGGAGACTATCTACTAAGCAGCAAAAGCAAAAACTGAGAAATTGCCTGGCTTCAAAGGGTGTTTTCGGAAATCCAGGGTTGGCAGCTGCAGCTACCACATGGGTACCCAGTGTAAAAAATGTATTATCTAATAATTGGCGGGGTGACAGGAGGTCCCATGTATTTAAAGGGCACGTTTCCTCCGTACGAAAATTCTCCACGCAGCAACCAATCTCGAATTGAAATTGTTCTTGACTAGCTAGGTTCTTTGACCGGCCCAATCAGTTCACCCGTCACTTTGATATTTTTTTTTCCTCTTGCGGTCACCAGTCCAGCTGGATGGTAAATAAATGGGCTAAGCATTTACCCCTAATAATCAATGAAGGACACTAAAGAAACGCCTAGCAAACTTTCTCATGGCGACAACCGAAGTCGCCACAGAAACATGTCTGTCTCCTCTAAACGCTCCATCCGCTCGGATGGCTCGCAGGATTCCCACCGCGAGTCAAGCATGCGTAATTTTTTCCGAAACCGCCGATTGTCCCAGACGAGCATGCGCTCGCAGGCAATTGCCGACGATTCTGACAATGAGTCGGTTGGAACCAATGCCCTGTCTCGTAAGACATCGCATGCCGACGACAGCGATGCTTCCGGGACCGATGAGAGTCTTGGCGAGACGGAGGAAGACGTTTGGTTTAGAGACGACATCCACCCCGATGGCGATATTAACGTGGACGAGCTGGACCAGCTTTTGAATTTGAGCGAAGAGGAGGAAGATAACCAACAATCGCACAACACCCAAAGCCGCTCCTCTCTTCCGCGAATCGTTGTTTCCCCACGAGTAAAGAAGGAAGCAAACCGTTCTACCAGCAACTTAGCAGTGCCGGGAGACAATGCGACCATCGACAGTGGAATATCACCCACTCAGAGCCATGTTAGCAACGCCCACTCTGATTCCCACCCGCAGCAGAAGGAGAGTGAATCTCCGCAGGAGAAGGGCGAAGAATCGGAGAAGAAGGATATGTTTAATCACGGATCGTTGCTGCTGTCCAATTACGACTCGTCCAAGCAGTTTGTCAAGTACACGCCCACTGTTCTGGACGAGAAGCGGGGGGTGTTTTCGGAACTGGTGGATGAACAATTTGACTCTTCCAACTCCGGATCCTCTCTGGACCACGACGACAAGTATGTTTCTGACATTCGTGGGCAGGTGTTTATTAACAAAACGAAGGATTCCCCCAAAAAGGAGGAGAAATCGGCGAATGCTGGAACCACAGACGGCGTTTCAGGAGGTGTGTCTCAAGGACAACCCCCTGTATCGGCGTCTGCTGTTACAGCAACGGCATCAGCGGATTATACTGCTGGTGGTGATGGTATAGAAGACCAGCAGTCACAGAGGTTTAGCTTCTACTCTGCTGGTATGGAAAACACTATCCATGCGCCCGATCTCGCCTCGCTCGTACGGGAGGACGATTCGTTTAGCAGTTTATTCAACCCCAAAAACGGAACTTGGTTTCTGGACTGCTTTAGGCCCACTCAGGTGGAGATGAAGGCCCTTTCACGCGCCTTTGGAATCCACCCACTCACCACGGAGGATATCCAAACCGAGGAGGCACGCGAGAAGTTCGAGAAGTTTAACAACTACTATCTTGTAGTCTACCATTCGTTTGAATTTGACGATTCAGATGAGAAGGTAGTGAAACCGATCAACTTCTACGTCCTTGTGTTCAACGAGGGCGTCATTTCCTTCCACTTTGAGCCTGTGAGCCATTGCCGTAATGTCCGTCGCCGTATGCGCCAGCTTAGGGACCACCTTACCTTCACCTCCGATTGGGTTGCCTATGCCTTGATTGACGACATCACTGACTCATTTGCTCCCCAGATCCATGACGTCGAACAAGAAGCCGACTTTGTGGAGAACGCTGTTTACTTGGATCGTAACAGCGCGGAGAGTATGCACATCCTCTTGAAACGTCTGGGTAAGGCCCGTCGTTTCACCATGCAGCTTTTGCGAATGCTCGCGGGCAAGGCGGATGTGGTCCGCGGGTTCGCCAAGCGTTGTGGTGAAGTCCACAACCCGGCAGGTAACGAAATGGCTCTGTACCTGGGCGATATCCAAGACCATATCGTCACTATGTACCAGAATCTGAGTGCCTACGAAAAAATATTCAGCCGCTCCCATTTCAATTACATGGGTCTGCTACAGATGGAATTTGTGGACTCGAGTAACCAGATGACGGCGATTTTAGGAAAAGTTACTGTTCTCGGTACTGTGCTTTTGCCGATGAATCTTGTCACAGGCCTGTTCGGTATGAATGTTCACGTTCCAGGCCAGGACGGCCCGAACCTACACTGGTTTTTTGGTATTATTGCAGTCATGCTTGGTATTATTATTATTCTGTTGGTGTCCGGAGCGTATTATATGCGCTGGTCAATGAAACACAGGCTTTCAAATAATTAAGCATGTCAATTATAAGTTAGTGCCCAAGAAGCATTTATATAAATAAATAGAAGCTCATTCTGCCACTTCCAAGTTGCTGACCCGCCAATCGGTCTGCATAATGAAGTCATATAGAGCTGTAGTTCGCTGCTCGACTCGCGGGCTGTGGCTCTCGAGGTCGGCAGCCAAAGCGATAACCAGGCCCTCGAGCAGGACCTTGATATTATTAGTTTGAAGGAAATAGAGTAGCGCAAACGCCCAACAGAGCAGGTTATGACCTCGCTTCATTGATGGTGAGGTTGCCGACTTAGCTAAATTGCGGTGGTCTGCAAACTGTGCACCGTAGAACACCAGTCGTTCTCGTTCCTTTTTGGTCTTCTTAGCTTTTTTGCCATCTTTGGTGGTTCCTTTTGGAGCCTCTCCAGTGGCTTTACCAGGGGTGGAGGCACTAGTCTTTTCGGGTCGAAACCGTACACACTCGTACGGGCTGTGGTTTTTGTGCATTTCCCATCCACCAAGGCAGATCCAGCAATACTCATAGTGGCAGATTGTGCATACGATATGGTTGCACCCCGCACTTCTTTCGGTATGAGTGTTGCACTTTGGGCAGTTTTTCGAATTTTGCGAGATCCACGTATAATTTAATTCCTCATCCCCCGCGATCTTCAACCATCTTTCAGCCAGTTCACACGGAAGAGCGAGATGATCGACAGTCAAGCCACAACCAAAGCAGAAGCTCCGTCCACAATGGCAAAGTACCGCTTCGTTCAATACATTGCCATCAGATTCCCCAGTAAGACATGCAAAATACTCACAATCAGGATGAGGGCAGTGTCTATACTGTTTAGGTCTGCATATGGCAAACTTTGAAGCTGCCAGTATATCAAATTTGCCTCGTTGTTCAACAGGTATCAATTCCTGGGGAATAATTAACGGACAATCCGCACTTCCTGGGCATCGGGTGTTGAATAAATTACCATCTGCAAATATCTTGTATTCTATATGCTTATTGAAGCATAAAGAACACACATAATGCTCACATTTTAAAGCAATCCGTTCACTATTAGGTGCAAAATCCGCGCATATGGGACATATCCAGTCTTGATCTTGGGCGATTTCTGCAGGCTTAGGTGCAGCAGCTAGGAGTTGTATTTCTTTAGGAGAGTTGAGGCCTATTTTGTGCGCAACCTCATCTACATCCTCCAGAAATTTGTGCGTGAGTGTGGAGAAAT
Source organism: Starmerella bombi (assembly GCA_030579915.1). NCBI lineage: Eukaryota > Fungi > Ascomycota > Dipodascomycetes > Dipodascales > Trichomonascaceae > Starmerella > Starmerella bombi. The sequence continues at coordinate 208,446 of JAKTRX010000012.1, forward strand.
CCCACAAATATGCATTCAGCAGAATTTGGCTTACACCCCGATTATACATAGTGAAGTCCATTACCCGCCGGGTCAGCCCATCCAACCGTCGCGCAATATCATGAACAGTTAAGATATTAAACTTGCTCACAGAAGAGATTTCCTCGATGTCAAGCTCGATATCTGACGATGAGAAAGAGTCACTGTCAAACAACAGGCTACCAGAGTCACTCATAAGAGAGTGGAAAGGGTACGCCACAAACCACTTATGTTACATACATTATAAGCATCTAACGTCTTGGTCAGTAGGTGGTCTCCACACTGGTCCTAAAGAATGTGAATATAAGCCTGTAAAAAGTATATGATCAATTGAGATCGAAGTAATTTTTTTTTCAGTGGTTTCTGTTGTGGTAGAAAATGGGTTTGAGAACATGCATGAGTTACCAACTACCCCACCTTATTTATCTGAACTCTTCAGTAAAGAAGTGTCAATATACGCACACAAATCGACAACATAGTACTTTCATACTTATATAGATATATGTTTGGTATGATAATTATATTGATACGTATGTGCACTTTTTAAGCCCTCCATGTACAGGGCACCACAGAGACAGAAATTTCTGGTCGTGCAATGTAGCCATCATCATAATAGCCTTGGCTATACTTCATGACCACACCAACATATATTTCATTTAACAATTCGATGTGCACTTCGGGTATTGTGAAAGTATGGAACTATACTAATTAAATTCAACATTTAAAACTCATTAAACTAAAGTATACGCATTACACTCAATATTCGTAACCAGCTCTAAGTACATATGAAAGAATAAACGATCACACCAGTTACGTTTTCTAGGTGATATATCATGCACCAGCATGCGCATGATGCTAGGCAGACGTACCAATATTTACAATGATGCACAAGAATTAGGCCAAGCCATTAGAAATACACCACTGCACTAAATTAACGAAATTCTTCCGATCACCCTCATCAAATAGCCAAATGCCATAAACTTTATTCTCGTTCACCTGCACCATTACTGTATTTTCCTGAAGGTCAGCTTCCATGGGTAAAAAGCCACCAGCAGCAGCCTTTCTCGCTGGAATGATCCCCAAAAAGAAATCTCTAGAACTCTCACGGTTCAATACCAGAATTGCGTACGGGTACTGATCCTGAGATATTCTCGAGTACAAGAATACCGTGCCCTTACACTGAATCTGCTCCCAGTTTTCGGATACAGAGTTGAATTCATAAACCTCGCCTATAGACGAGGTGTAAATGATTTTATCAAGACATGGATCATGTTTCTTCAGCACATAATGATTGTACAACTGCTTTTCTTTGTCCACATCGCTCATAGTGTGTGTACCCAAACCACGCATCAGTAGATGCAATATAGTTTGAATAGTGCAGCAGCTGGGAGTAAGTACGTATCTACTGAGTATTAGTTTAATACATGTGAAATTTAGATTAGTACATACTATAGATAAGGTCTTAATATATCAGGGGTGTACAAACGGAGTGCATACTAGTTGTGGAGCAGTTTAAAGCACGTTATCCAAGCAATTGAACATATTTCTTGCTTTCCGTTTATGGATATTGAGCAAGCAGTGCTTGTAGAAAGAAATGACATATCATATTGCGTGCATAAAATATGCCGTATAATGAATCTATGCATAAATTTCCAAAACCTAGGTTTGAGTAAGTGTATTAACATTCAAGAATACAAGCTGATTGTCACTATGCATATGATAAAATATATAATTTGTAGTAGAATAGTGTCGCTCTAACTGATCATATCGCTACACTGTACATAAGCTAGAGTAGCCTTATTAAATCTGCTTGGAAACATTCTCAGCAGCAGATACATCGATTCCGGTGTTATCCTTTTCCACAAAGGTCTTCACAACCTTGCCATCCTCGACAATAGCAGCGTAGCGGACAGATCTTGGAGTACCGAAGAAAGCAGAAGCATCAAACAGAGTATCCCAATCACGCGAAAACTCACCAGACTGGTCAGCAAGGACCCTGACGAATCCGTCAGCGCCAGTGGTCTTTGCTGTCTCGAACAAAGAGTCCTCCCATGCATTGGCAACAAAGCTGTCGTTAACCGTGATCACATAAATATTCTGGAACCCCTTGTCCTTGAACTGGTCAAATGATTTAATATATTCAGGAATGTGGCGCTGCGAGCAGCCGGGAGAAAATGCACCGGGAACCCCGACAAACAAATACTTGCCACGAGCAGTCTTTTCGGCTAAGTTGATGGTTTGAGAAGGAGCACCATCATATAGCAAGGCAGACGGGACGGCATCGCCAACTTTGATTTGGCGGAATGCAGATGTCTGGAAGGATCGGGCAAAACGGCGAAACATTGTCAGAGTGGGTATGTGTTAAAAGCCGAAAATCAAATCTGCCAGAGTTGCTAAAATGGCAACTTGATGTACTAATACGATAGATATAGATCTAGGGTTGGGTCAATGGTTAGGGGCTTAATTGCGGATCGGGGCATGGCAAAAGTGCATTCGGGGTATTTGCCCAGATATTCAACCCGAGCTTGCGAATTGCAAGTGCTTCTATTTGAGACTCAGAGGGTGGAGGTATCGGCTATAGCCCCTGTGCACCAGCATTTGGGGCCATCATGAGCTGGTCAAAATGGCTTTCTAGGTTGCCACGAAATATTTTCGTAGCAAAATTCAGTCGATCTAGCGGTCCCGGGGGTCAAAATGTCAATAAAGTATCTTCCAAGGTTCTTATTCGGCTACCTCGAGATGCATTGGACCAAGCAAAATGGATTGATCCAATTATAAAACATAAATTGTTGACAGAATCCGCATATGCTACTAAATCTGGGGATATTCTAGTATCGTCCGAACTGACACGGTCGCAAAAACAAAATTTGGAAGATTGCTACGTCAAATTTGCCAAAGAGATTGAAAGATTGTCTTTTGTGCCAGCATCCCCTTCTGCTGAGGCAATTGAGAGATGGTCTACGTTGAGACGGCGAGAGGATAAGAAGCGTAGAGAGATGAAACAAAGGAAATCGCAAAAGAAACAAGATAGAAAGATATGAGGAGTAGCCGCGTATGCAGCAGTTGTAATATAAATCAGTTGTATGGGATTCAACGTGATGTACTTCAGTGACCTTCTATATTGATTTTTGTATAGCTCGCGTAGAGCAGTGTTAATTAATAGTAGTCTCACCTGAAATACCGTAATTCGGTGTTAACTAAAGGAAATATATCGTATCAACATACTGCAGTGTCAAACAATGGTAGTTTCTTTATCACAAGTTGTGTCCATTAATGAGAGTCGGCATGATGCTACAGTCATCCGTTAAATACAATCACTGCGCTGCAGCATTTACCTGCCGCTCATCCATTAAATACATTTACTATATTGCAGCATCAATATTTATATCATAACTACGTAGCTAATACGGAAGAGGCTTAGCAGTGCTTTCTGCACCACGCTGGAATCCGATCTCATCACCGTACGACACACGCGGGCGCTTGTGGACATTCTCTTCCGAAACCGCTCGCTTCTGGGCTAGTCGCAATGCCTCTTCTTTATCTTGTTGCTTCTTTTCCTTATCCTGTTGAATCTTTACCTCGAGTTCTTTAGTGCGTATATTCTCCTGAGGCTCGGTTGCACGGAAATGCTCCGCAATCTCCAGCCATGATTGGCTTCGGACGGCTTGATACTCATTTTTATTATCGGAATTAGTGGATGAGACTTTAAAGGTATCTGGGTCGTTGAGATTGGACTTCATAAGATCTGTGATGGTCTGGCTACCCATGACGCATTCGTCTAGCGGTACTAATCGTCTGTCAACTGACTTAGCAGTCTCAGACGACAGTTCAGGTAGTGATTCAGGAGTTGTAAGTGGGTGTGTGGACTCAGGATACGGAATCAAATGGCACTGGTTCTCTTTCCAGTTCTCCCATCCACCCTCGCAGGACAGCACCCGGTCCATCAACAGTTTGAAATTAGGCGAGTCCAGTCGCGTCAGGGAGTTGTTCAGCTCATCCATAATGAGTTGCAATGAAAATGCTATCTTCTCATCTCCACTGTTAGTAGCGCTCGCAATTCGTCTCAATGCAAACACCAGCTGCACATCCAGCAGGGCATACTCCAAGTTATCGAGGCCACTCCAGTTGAGGCTAGCCCAATTGATCTGGGAGGGGTCACCCTCCAATGTGGATAGTTTTTTCGTCCTAGCAGATCTCTTTAGATCGTCGAGAAGCCGTCTACACAGCGCTGGTAGTCTCACCGGATCGATGGTGTCATTCAAAATAGCCAGGGTGCGGCTGGGTCCTCTCTCAGTAGGGATGTTTCCATACTTGCTTCCTTCCCCGTCTCTATCATTCCCTTCATCAGTGGACCGCGTGTACTGCTTGCCATGCTTGTTCAGCCTAGCAGGGTGTGCGAAACCTTTCACGATAGCCAGCAACTGCAGCACACGGCCACACCGCTCACTGTCTATCAGTGGGTCTAGTCTCTGAAGCAGTGTAGTAGTCACACGAAGGAAGCTAATGCTGTGAATTCCCTCCGAAAGGCTGGTCAGATCGACTCTGCGTGACTCCAGCCAGGACAGCAGAGATGTAGCATTACTTAGGGGAAGCATCTCGAACGAGGCCTCCAGCACCGTGAAAAACAGCTCAATACTGGTATCCTTGTCTTTTTCCGGGACTAATGCTAGCAGTAGGTCAAACAAGATGGCCAGCCCATGCAAATCACGGGCTGCTGCACAATCATCGGCTAACGTCATAGCAGAGATCGCCAAACGTGGATCACTTCCGGCTCTCTCAATATCCACAGTGGTGAAGCTAGTTTTTACGTGCAGAGCGTCCTTGTTTTGTGCATTTTGGTGCACTGCAGCGAATGTAGACTCTGCCATGAATCAAGTTCCTTACCTCAGACGCACCACAACCACATATGCTAGTGCAATACACCATTACCAGAACACTGTCTGTATATCGTATTACTTTCTAACAATACACACTATTATCATTGATATCTTGTGACTTATGCTGTAATCATTATATAGTACCGTACACTATTATCAACTGTTTATCAGCGCTATTTCCTAATTTACGCTACAATCAGAGCGCTGCCTATACAATGTACACGCTCTAACAATGTGCGCTATTGTCGGGATTTCTGGCAATATACACTATCAATGTTTTTGAATTTACATTATCAATCTGTCTAACAATTTATACTATCAAAATGTGACGATGTATACTATTATCGGCATGTCTAATAATGCGCTATTATCATCAATGGCACGATAGACAAATATAAATGATATTAACATGTACTTTCAGTAATACTGTGTCAGTGATATTACGACTGTGCTGTACAGAACTTGACCGCTGTGCTTCACATGCACTTACACTGTACTTTATAATGAAACTACATTGGCTTGGCAGTATGATTGTCAAGCGTCAATACTACTGCTAACACCTATTACCATCATGATGCTATACTATACATATCAGCCTACTGTATATATCAGCCTACACTGTACATATAAGCGGTGCTAGCACTAGCAGCTTTGGTAGATCTACCACAGCTCAAGGTACTTAAAAGGAGAACATAATATATTGATATTTCCAATACCAACGAGTGATCGACCACCATGCGGTGCAGAGTGTGAAAGGTCAGAGATTAGTGGGTTTTGGATAGGTGGACCGTGCTTATAGATCCAGCCAGTATAGTACAGGTAGTTCTCAGCAGTAGTCGGGAGTAGGACAAACTTTTGGGTCTACACCATTGGCTCGGTTGAGTTAGATTGTTCCTACGCCTCAAGTGGCATGGCTTCGTCAAATTAGGGATCTCATGGTATTTACATGGGCTTATTGTGTCCGAGCTATTTCGTACGATCCCTTCGCGTTATGGATCGTCAATGGTACTACAATAGTATATATTCTGCGTTATATGAATTACGTTCTATCAAGATTAGCAGAAGGTTGTTACCCGCAAGAATTGGATACTATTGAATGAGTATAGTCTGAAAACATAAACTCATGTGTGTTTCAAGAAACATACCATCTGAAGAAACAAAGTTTAAAGCAGCACGTCTAACACCAGAAACATAGTCTCAGGAAGCTTATCATCTCAAACAGCACGTCTATCTTCAAAAACATAATCTGTAGAAACACAATATGCACAAACGTAATCTGCAGAAACGCAATCTCCAGAAACATAATCTCAGGAAACATTCCAGTATATAGCAGCATTTCTTTACCCAAAAATTCCTCGGTACTCACGTCTATATTCGTAGGATATTCACATCATACCATTGAGCTGCTGATTGTTTCTGTTCATGGCAATCTGCCGCATTTGTGCAGGCGTGAGCTGCGGTGTTTGGCGCCCGTGCATGCCCATTTGGGACGGCATGTTGGGACTGCTGGCTCCAGGTCCCGGGCTCATAGAATTCTCCATGGGCGTCATGGAGTTGATCATAGGACTGCCTGGCATGCCGTTGTTGGGCACCATGTTGAGCATGTTGTTCATGCCATTCATGCCGTTCATGCCGTTCATGTTGTTCATTTGATGCTGGTTGTGGTTGGCCTGTGGCATGCGACGGTTCGAGCCCATCATGTTCATTTGGTTCACTTGGTTCATCTGGCCCATGGGATTCATCATTTGGTCGCCCATGCCATTCATCATATTGCCCATCTGGTCCATCTGGTTCATTTGGTTCATTCCCATCTGCGGGCTCATGGACATCTGCATATGTGGAGGCATCGGGCCGTTCATCTGCTGCATCGGGCCATTCATGGGGCCATTCATAGGTTGGCCCATTTGGCCCATGGAGTGGTTCATCCGCTGGCCCATTTGGCCCATTGCACTGACCGGACGGGAATTAGGTTGCGGTGTACCCATGCCGTGCTGTTGCTGGGGCATTCCCATTCCCTGGCCGGAAGCACGCTGCTGCAGCATCTGCTCATGTTGGGCTCTGGCCCGTAGGATGTTTTGTTTCTGCGCCTGTGCCTGGATCTGGTGCTGGGCTGTGGGTCCTGGTGGAATGTGGTTTAAATTAAGCGCAGTTTGGGACGGTGTTTGCATGGGCTGCTGCTGGGACTGGGCCTGCATGGGATTTTGCGGCTGTCCGGCCCGTGGCAGCGGTGCTTGTCCGGGTGGGAGCTGGCCCTGTAGCTGTGCTCGCTGTGCCTGTGGTGTGGGCTGGGCTGATTGTGCCGGGAGAGAAGCTTGGGCTGACTGGGCCGCTTGTTTCTGTGCCTCTGATGCCATTCGTGCCTGTGCAGCGATCTGCTGGGACTGGTAAAGCTGCTTGGCGAGCTGGGCAGGCGTGGGCTGCTGCACGTTGCTTGGAGGGATGCTGACCGCTTTGTTTCGGGGAGGCGCCGGAGCAGCACCGGGCGCAGCAATATGCTTCTTACGTCTTATCTGCTCCACGAAGCTCATGCGACTAAACTGCGACGCGTTGCGCGTGGGTTTGTCTTGATCCGCCATACCCAGCATGAACTCCTCGTAAGCAGTGCCTTTGTGCGGTGAGTCCTCAGTAATGCGCCGGGGCTTCCGGGGGTGTGTGAGCCGGTTCCGGAAATAGCGTTGCTTGGTCTGCGGTTTCTGCAACTTAAGAGCCGCATGAAGGTCTGTGTGGAACAGCTTCATCGGAGGCACCTGCAAGTACAGCTTCCTGACTGTCATGTTCAGCATCTCCGACTCCAGGTCAATTGCAAACTGGTCTGTGAGCTTGCGTCCGTTGTTGTTGTCACTCAATCCCAGCACATCATTTTGCATGCTTGGGCCAGTGGGTCGTAGAAGAACCCGGAACGACGGAGGCTCTTCCTTAGTAGGAGCAGCAGGCGTTGCAGCAGGAGATTCTTTTTTCACAGGAATATCGCTACTGCTATTTTCATTCGATTCGCCAACGTTGCTTGGGTCGTTTTGGTGCTCTGCGGGTTTGGTGTCGGTTGGCCCATCTGCAGCACCTGGAGCATCTGCAGCGGTGCCTGACGCACCAGAAGCACCCGCTGGATCCGTAGCAGAATCCGTGGCAGTATCTTGGGGGTTATCAGCAGAGGAAGCAGCACCTGAAGCAGCAGAGGAAGCAGTATCGGGAGCAGAGGCAGCCGTACCAGAAGCAGAGGATGCTGCAGGCGTGTGATCACGGCCTGTGTGGCTGTTGCGTGGCTCATTCATCTTATTGAGTCCATCTGTTTCCCCAGAGCTGCTCTTCTGAGTGAACCCACGATAGTCCACGAGTTTGAGGATGGCACAGCCTTCGTAAAGAGGGATGCCCGAATCACGGAACACCTCGCCCGCAACAGCGGGGATTTCCCCGTCGCGCACATTCTGCAGAAACACGTCCATCAGTGGATTGTCGCGCGGAATGATGCCCTCCTGGCCCCCGAATCGGTAGTGAGTCGAATGGATGTGCAACTCCAGACTGGGTGGGTAGTTCGCGTACTTCGCCAGCAACGACGGGGTATCTTCCGCAAACTCTACAGTTGACGGACTCCGGTGCTCTGCATCCCCGGACCTGTTCTGGACACCGGGAGACTCGCTGGGCTGGTCACCCGTGGTGCTCATAACTGATAGTCGAGCCCAAACCCATGCAGTCACATATGTTAAATATTATTAGAGTTATAGACAAGATGTATGAGGCAGGAGCTTACTGCTAGAATGCTCGAGAGGATGCCCAATATAGAATGTTCATAGAATGTCCAGGGGATATAATGCCCAAGATACAATGCCCAAAATACAGTGACCAATGCTCAATATACAATACTCATAGAATGTTCAAATATAACGCTCGATGCAGAACGCTCAAGAAGAACGCTCAACATAGAACATTTGAGATAGAGAGCACTTAATACACAGCACTCAAATAGAACACCCAAAGTAGAGACCCAAAGTAAACACTCAATGTAGAGCACTCAAAATAGAACGGTCAACATAGAGACTATTCAATCGAGCACTTAATACGCTCGAAATAGAGAACTGCAAGGAGACAGGACTTCAAGATAAGCACAAAGTAAGTCGGTCTGTAGCTGAACATCAATTGGGACATCAGACATGGTAAGACGATCCAGTGATCGCAGGGTTAGTCTGTCGACGAAGTGAGTACCATCTGAACCAGAATGTCAAAGAGATAAGCAGATAAGGTCCGGTGTCAAAGCAGCTCATCCAATGTGCACTCAGGTCAAATATAACACTGCTGTTACTTGTATTTCGAATATCGCTTAAACTCTATGAAATATGGTCGAGTGCATCTACCGCTAAAGCGCAGACGTCATGAGCTTGACAATATTCATTCTGGACATCAATTGAGAACCCCAGGGTTTACGTTGGTTCCTTCCGTAACAAATCCACTCTGGACCCTGAGTATCTGAACATCTGGACATCTGGACACCGATCCACAATGAAACTAAACAATTGAGTATATGGTGGATCTCAAGATATCCTGAGCTGAATTGGCAGAGGAATTGGTTTGGGTATCATGGAAGAGCCGTCGTTCACTGAAGTCGATGAAATTGACCCAGAGAATGTCATTACTCAGTACTCGGCAGCATAAGGTGGTACATTCTCCGCTTAATGCCACTCTACCAGAGATCACGAAGTCCCAGGTAGGAGGTTATGGTGCCTGCCAGACCCACAATGCCGTCATCAGTGGGGAACACGTTCAGGGCGTGGAGAGGAATGAGGGCATCGAGCAGGTTCCAGACCAGCAGGCGCAACTGCTTCTTCAAGGCTGCACGCGCATCGCTCTTTTCTGTGGCCGTGGCCTTCTCGTCCGTCTGCAAGGCCTTGACCTTGGAATTGTAGACGTGCGAGCGATATGCAGCATCCACGATACCGGAAACGATACTAAGCAGCCAGAAGCGGTTCGCCTGGTCCTGTATGTGTTTCGCACGTGTACTGGAAACCCGGACCGAGCCGGAGTTTATCAGGAACATCACCGTGTCGAGCACCAGGTAGAGACCGCTGCCAAGGTTCTTGGTGATGGCAGTGGCATGAACCACGGGATTCGATGTGTGGTTGGACACCTCCTGGAGCAGGGTGCGGAATGCTGCCAAAGGCTTGCCCGCACGGAAGGCCTTGCGCGCTAGAGAAAGGCTACTGGTCAGCACCTTGAGGTGCTGAACGAGGTTGGCAGAGTAGCCCTTGCGGTATAGGTAGTAGCTGAGGAATTTCGAGAAGTACTGCACCAGACGCAACAGCTTGTCCCGGACAGCTGTGCGCTCTAGGTTCTGAACGGTCTTCACATAAAGGGGGTGGTTCACGGCTAAAACAGTCATTTCTCAAGAATAAATTATCTGACTGCCTTATTAAGGAACAGCGTGACGCGGGGTATGGGTAAGGAACTTCGAAACCCGCACTCCTCCGACGTTGGACCGAATGAGCTATGACCTAATTAACAGCCAACGAAGTGCCGTTCGGCTCTCTCCACTATACATGTTTTTTGAGCAATATATGTCCAAGCATTGATCCATACAATATGTTGCTACTTTTCAAACACACTATTTATCATACACATTATTTATCAAGTAGTGATTCATTACATGGTTGGTTATAGATCTGGTACAATGTCTGATTCATAAACAATGCGTTATAAATATGGTCACCACATCAGTTATCAAACCGCGATCTAAATATGTCTGTAATAATTCTTGATTTGTACACAACATCTGGCACGTAATATTTATCACAAGTCGGCTCAAACTCACTTCTCTATTCTTTGTTGCTAGGTGCAACCCCAGTTCGCATATAATATTTGCTGAAGTCTCGATCAGAAGTTGAATACAATATTTGTTATAATTCCTAATTTAAGCCCATCGGTTCTGTCCATTAAAGTACAGTTGGTTTGCATACTATTTGTTGCGGTCTTGATGCTAAATTACCTGTGGTACATCCCTAAAGTGCTACCCCATCATCTTGTGCTCAGACTTGTGCCTATTTGGGACATCCAGGGAGTGCTTCATCAGTTCAACCTGTTCCTCGCTCAGTATAGGAGCTTTTAGGTAGGGAGTGCTGGTTTTCACATGGGCCATGTGCAAGAGATGTTCATGACTCCCCTTTGGTATGTAGAATACATTCAATTCCAGAAGCTTTCTGAACCCAGGTACGTTTCGGTAAGGTGCAAGTACTTCAATATTCATCTGCGGTAGCGGTTCGAACTTCTTCCCCACAGCCTTCGGTCTCTGGTACAGTTGTGCCATCAGCTTCAAGACTGCACCAACCTCCTCAGGGGGTACTCCTCCATGAGAAACCACCACAAACTCATTTAGAAGCTTGTTGCTACGTTCGCGAAAAGCGTATCGTAGCGCTTCTAACGGTGAGACTGCTGGTGTGTTACCAACCCAGCCTCGGAGCTCATCTGGGATTTGAGGACTCCAGAACTCCCGCAAGACGGCCAAAACATCTTTGAACTTGCGGGCAGTCCAATGAGTAAACAAGGTATCGAGATTCTCCGCGAGGTTACGATCTGTCAACGCACAAGTAATGAGGGCTTTTAACGCTTTACGATACGTTTTGGAGGCCCGACTGGGTTTCAGCAGCAGTACTGAAGCCCGGTTTGGGTAACAAATAATGAACTCTGAGATCCAGTCTTTATTAAGCCTGCATCCCATCCCATGCAACAGCCAAGTCAGGAAATACGGCCCGTTAGAAGGATCGCGATTCAACACTGCGCGCTGAACCTCCATCCACTGGACATCCGAGGAAATGCTTGGGTGCAGTGCTCGTCCCAGGCTTTTCAAACTAGTTTGCTTGTCATCTAAGGTATGTATTTTCATACAGCACTCGACAACTTGGGTTATGCTGCATCCACGAAGAGCATACTCTGTAGCCTCTGGCAAAGATGCACTTTGGTTTTTGAAACATTCGTCGACAATACCAAGAGCCCAAGAAACAGCATCAGGGCTCTTTGAGAATGGATAACACGTCAATGCACGTAGAGCGTATCTCCCATCGGAGTACAAGGCGCACTCTTGAGCAACTATCCTCAACGGTTGCTCCCAGAGTAGCAGCGCATCACAAAACAGCATAGAAGCGTGGGCATCGTTGCTATTGAAATACCCGACAGTATAAGAAACCTGCTTGATCGCCTCTGTTTGCACTATAATTGCCTCATCGGTTAGGCCCCTGTACAAAATGTTCGCACATTCAGCCACCCCAAACAACGAGGGAACTGAACACATGAGGTACCCCGTAGCATGTACTACTGCTACCCTCATGTAGATGTTTGAATCCTGATAATACTTGGGAGATATAATGTACTGCATCCAGAGCTCAGATGCCAACTCTTTGATAGTTGAGAGCGGCAGATCCAGGGACATGTAAGTCGTGGGATTCTCAATGTACCTCGCAAAGCGCACGATCACCTTCAAAAGCATGAGCAGAGCACTAAGCCGGATTCCTGGGGTTGGCACATTGAGCAGTCCGTTCCAGCATATAAGCGCTTCCGTCAAGTATCCGTCTACCTGGGGCACGCTCTTCATTTCTGAAATAGCGTAGCGTAGCTTCACATCCAGCTCATGGACAGTGTTTGTCATATCTGCTGTGTACACTTCCTTGGCTCGGTGGCATTTGCCATTGCGTCCAATGTAGTAGTCAAGCGAGAGGAGGTTGTCGCTATACACAGCGTCAACGGGTAGCAGTCTCTGGGCATCAATGCAAGCATGCTTCAGAGTGGATTCCAAGACAAACTGCTTGGTTAAATAGAAGTTCACGCAATCTGGCTCCATTCTTAATTCAGTGGAAAGAAGAAAACATATTCCACCAGTAAACTGCTATATCACCTTACCCATATGCAGGAGTCCATACCCTGTTATGCACTGGGATTCAATTATCCACCACTCCGCGTAAGGAGCCAATTCCTCGGTGGAATCATTGCTAGAAAACACGTCTGCTGGCCAACAAATACCAGTGGGTGGCACTTCATACCTCACTGGAGGCATCGTGGATTCTCAGTGCACCCACTCTCACATGCATTGTGAATTCTACAGTGCTCTACGAGTTGTCAGGTATTTACACCTCACCACATGCATCGTATACACTTGATATCATACATTCATACGTCACAGAATGCATCGTATATACTAGATACCTCACTCGCATGCATCGTGTACACTTGATACCAGATATTCACACCTCACTGCTTGTATTGTTGATTCGCGTGCATATGATATCAGTGACCCCATTGCACACATGTGGAGTCTACTATGGACCTTTGATATTACCGACGTTGAACCCTCAGTGGCTCTCACACGTGGATTCTGCGTGCACTAAATATTAGACGTCACGCATTTATCTTGTACACTTGATTAGAGACGTACTTCACTAGCATGCATCATGATAGAGACGTACCTCACTAACATCGTGTACACTTGACGTACCTCCCTAACAGAGACGCACCTCACTAACATGCATCGTGGATTCTACAGTACATAACTACAATTTGATATTAGAGGCTGACGTTCGCACGCCCTCCTTGACGGCATTGCCCTGCATGTCTCTCTTCTGGCCACGCCTATCGACCATAGTGACGTTACCCCGCTTAAGCGTGTTGAACATCTCTTCCTTCTTGCCACTGCCGGGCTTGCTGGAAGGCTTGCTGCCAGTCTTGGACTTAGCCTTGTCTCTTCGTCGCTTGCGCTTCATTGATGTGGTCATTTCCTGGTTGGCTAGCGGCACTGCACTGTCGCTCTTGTAGATCTCCTGCGGTGCCAGTTGGGACTCAGCAGACATGGTACCGGGCTGGGCCTCTTCCATGGAAATCGAAGGGGTATCCGACATCACCGACAGAGAAGGAGTAGGCGCCCTGGGAGTGAACTGCCAGGAGCAAAGCGCGTCCAGTTTGCGGCTGACCGCGGTGAACAGGTCTGCGATCTCCTTGTGTGCGGCAGACATGACCTGGGCGTCCTGCTTGGCGAAGTAGTCGGGGTTTTCTGCGCGCATCTGATCCTCCTCGTACATTTCGGCCAGAGACTTCTGCGACTTCTGGGTCGAGAGCTCGGGAAGTTCCTTCTTAGCGACTGTGGCAGACTCTGATCGGCGAGGAATGTCGTCGAACTGCTGCTTCTTTATTCTCTCTTTGATCATGTCCTCAATGCTGATTGTGGCCTCTTCTGTGATGACAGGAGCTGCCTTGGCGTTGCGCTCGAACTGGATATGGAACAGCGACTCTTCGGGGCGGTCCTTGGCCTGGGCCTCACCTCTCATGCCCCATTCTTTAGTGCCAACGTTCTCGTTCTCAAGCTCTTCAATTTGCCTGGCGAGTTCCTGCTGCTGTTTCTCGAACTTCGACAGTTCACCAGGCTGTGCCTGTTCCTCCTGCTCGTCTACATCGCTGTCAAACAGGTCCCGGCGAGTGGTCTCCAAAACATCGTCACCTTCCTCTTCCTCTTCCTCTGGCAGCTCCTGGTCTTCGACATCCATCTCAATGGCCTTTTTGGGCTTCACACTATGCTTGCTCTTCTTGGAGGGCCCGAAGAAGTCTGCGTAGTGCAGATCCTCGTCTTCTGACGACCCCTCAAGATCGGCATTGAAATCAATCTCCTCGTCGTCGTCTTCGTCGTCCTGCTCAAGTTGGAGCACATGCTGTTGGAACTCCGCCAAGTCGAAGTCTTCTTTCTTCTCTGCAGCCTCTCCTTCGGGCTCTTCCTCGTCGTCCTCAGACTCTTCTTCGGCCTCCACCTCGGGCTCCACTTCACCGTCATCAGACTCAGCCTCCATCAGCTCATCCTGGTCCTCCTCATGAAGCTCCTCATCGCTGACTCCGCTGGGATCACTGAGCTCTTCATTAGATACGTCACTCTCGTCACTGTCACTCAACGCATTTTCCGGGTCGTCGGACCCGCCGTCGGCCCCTTCGAATTGGGCAATTTTCTCACCCAGTTTTTCCGTGACGCCTTCCAGAATCATCTGGGCCTGCACCCAAACTTGGTCGGATTTCAAGCCGTCCACATGGATTGAGCCCAGTGGGCTGTAGGTGCTAGCAACCGGGTCCAAGGCCTGTTTCAGACACTCCAGGGCGCTTTTGTTGACCGATGCGTTCGGAACCAGCACATCCTCGACGTTGCCGGCGAGAATTTTCTGCAGCGACATCAGCAACTATGGTGGATATATTTTTATTTTCCTATAATATAATTTTAATTAGGTTTGGGAAAGTTTCAGCTCTGACATACTGTTACCAATATCACCAGCCTGCCGCCATCGCCAGCGCCGGAGTTGGCCGATCCAGCGGCCAGGACGCCAGACAGGCAGGGTATAAAAGGTCTATCAGTTATATATGTGCAAAATAAAAGATTATTCAATTCTTTTCCTTTGTCGTCTCTGATTCGTGATTCTGGACGTAGTGGTAATCCACAAAGCGGTACCCTTGCACCAATTGAACGACCTCATTTGAGGCGTGGCAGAACAGCAGCAGGGGGTTCCACGGCCTCACTTGGGTGGCATACCTCATGAACACAGCCGAGTACACAATCAGGCTTGATGTCATTGGTCCGCTGATCAGCTCAGGGTCCTTCTTCAAGTCAGCGATGGCAGCTAATGGAATACCAAAGTTGGACAACGGGCCCCAGAAGTGCGTGGAGCATACATATTTAATGAACTTTTTGCTGAATATGAAGTCCGAAGCCTGCTTGAAAGACATGATAATCTAGCAGAAATCTCTCCGGCGTGTGTAGGGTGTATAGTCACTAACGGCCCTACTATGGTAGGCTCCACGGATGGGACTTAGAGAGTCAGGTGATTACTCCCCCAAACCAGTCAGAGAAGACCCCGCACGCGTCAGCCAGCTTATATCCCCTCTTATAACATCCTAGCCCATGTCACATCATATTATGCTTTGTTTTGGCAGTGCATCAGCCAATTTATGGGTTGGTGTACGCAGCCGTTGTGTTAATGTTTATTGAATGCGGTAACGGTTTATTTTTTGCGGTATATATTCTTTTCACGGCTGCGTTTTGCCGGTTTTCGTATTTTTCTAGTAATAGTCGGAGATGCGGTGATACGCAATGCATTCTTAAGTATATATTTCGCGGACTCTTGTTTATTTTGGTGGTTGTGATGTATTATCTGCCGCAAAGTGTGGTTATTTGAGGTCTTTATCGCCTTGTATTAGGTGCTACATACTCGCTATACTCGATGTTGTTGGGCAGTGCATATACTTTACTCTTTAGTATTCAGTTGTGGGTCTTATTATGTTTGTTATAGTGCATGTGTGATAGTGTATGTATGAAAGTGTATTTGCGATTGTATGTATGAGGTGTATTTGTGATTGTATGTATGAGGTGATTGTGTGTATGTATGATTGTGCATGTGTGTTTGTGTGTGTGGGACATGTATGTATCGTCTATGTGTGATTGAGTACGTGTGATAGTATATGTGATTTTCTGTGTGATTGGATGTGTGATTGTATGTGTGTGTGTATGTGTGTGTGCACTTGTGTTTATATCTTCAATCATAGGCCAATTGAGCGGCCTCGCTACATGTATAGCATATTCCGTCTACACAACGAGCCCCACAGTAGATGGGCGGTGGTAAGCAACAACTTTAATGATGATGTTCAGCGCCCTGCATGACATACGTTCGATCGTGCATTTCGCCCAACACCGGTGGTATTTCATTTATATGCAAATATAAAGCAACGACAGCCCTGCAGCAACTCAATTGAGCACTGCATGTGTGTAAAATATATATGATCCCAATGCTTTCTTTTATTTTACGCAGCTCACGCCACGGTGCAGATCGTGTGGCTTACGATTGGTGTGGCTGGCCATTGGTCATCTCCTCACTCCGCAAGTGTGTCGCGGGCGCCGGACATGAACGAACCCCGAGATGCTGGCCGTACGTAGTAGTATCTGTAAGGAGAGTTATTTATTTTTACAGCGTTCCGGGAAAGGGTTGAGCATTGCCCACTGATTTTTGTTCGCGTGTCGCGGCAGCCTGCATGAAAACCAGCCGCGTGCCAATTTAAAATATTTTCGGAATATTTTTCGATGCGCTTCGTAGCTGGCTCGGTGGTTAGTGTGTCTATTAAACAGCCGTGGTTGTTTTCCTCGAAGAATGGGTGCCACTCTGGGACAGGTTTATCCGATTATTTCACCCGATGGTGGCGCGAGGTTTCCTCCCCAGGCTTCCTAAGGCTGGCCTCACGCCTGTTTGGAATGGTTATGGTGGAGCGTGGGTAAAGAGGCACAGCATCGAGCTGCAAGTCTGCCACGGCCTTGCCCTAGTCAGCACACCAAGAAATACCCTGTTTAAACCACAAGACTTTCACCCAAGTTTGCCTGTGACCGATTGCGACAAAAGGTACCTTCGGCTGTTCGGCAGCTTGTGACACTCGAGACTCCCACCGAAAATACCACAGCCCTTTCAAGCAATACTACTAACATGAGACTGCAACACTTCTGGATACTGCCTATGCTGTCGGCAATCATCTGGTGGGGAATGCTCATCGCGTTGCTCGCCTGCTGGGGAGGCCAGGGATCCCCCGTGTACGACTGGATGCAGCCTACGACCCAGACCATTCTCTACCTCTCCGACATTGCTGCCGGAGAGCTGCAACCCATCTTCATCTCGTGTGCAGGCGCATCGGGTCTGCTGTTTGTGCTCTCGCTGAGTGCGGAGCTCTATCTGCGAGACGTGCGACGGCTCAGACCCGGCACCAAAAGCCGTGTGCACGTTAGACGAGCGCTTATCTGCTCCATTTCCTTCGCTGTGGTCGGCGAGCTGGGAATCCTGTTCGTCTCCATCTTCAACACCCGCAAGTTCCACCATGCACACGAGGCGCTGCTGGTGATATTTATTGTGTTCGTGGCTATTTCGTCACTGTCCTCGGTCGCCGAGTTCGGCATTTTAGAGACCGACTACCACCTCAAGCGGCACGTCATCGTTGCGCTGTGCTGCCGTGTGGCCTGGTTCGTCATCGAGCTCGGCCTGGCAATTGCGTTCGGGTCGCTTACCAAGGCGCAGTCAGACGCCCGTGCCATCTGCGAATGGGCGCTGTGCTTCGTCTACCCGCTGTACATGCTGATCATGATGTGGGACCTGTGGCCCGCAAACAACAAGGCCAAGGGCCACTATCCCGCCAGCGACGTGTTCCCCGTCACCCCCGAGGTGCGTGGCGGTGGTGGCTTTGGCGAGCCGTTCGAATACACCAGCATTAATAAAGCCAATAACACTTCTCCCGTGGGCGACGAGGGCGACGAGGCCAAGCTTTTCCACACCCCGACGGGACAGCCTCATATGTGAGCATGCAATCACCCACGTTCGGCATACCTGGTTTCGTGGCACTGCCTGTGCTGGGAAAACACTCTTTCACAATGATAATGACAAAACTCGGGCTCGGTCTGGTAAGAGTCAGCCGGCCGCGTCCTGCATTGGGTTAATAACTGCATTGGGTTAATAACTGCATTGGGTTAATAACTGCATCGCCGGGTGCTTGGCAACCGTTTGGCCTTTTTATATATTTCTGTACTCATTCTAGATAGCGTTTTGGTACCTTCTACTTTATCTCCCCCGCACCCAGCACGTGCGCCCTCCAAGATAGGCAGAGCACGTTTTCTGCCATGAGTGCCGGGAACACCGGAAATCTCCCGCCTGCAAAGCGAGCGAAGACTGACGGGAACCTGGAGCTGGTGGATGAGGCCATTCTGCTAGCCGCACAAGACCAGCAGAAGTGGATCGAGGAACGACGACAGCGTTGGCCCACCCGGGAGCGGATAGCGCAGAAACAGTCCCAGCAGTCCCAGCAGTCGCAGTCACAGCAATCACAGTCACAGCAGTCACAGTCACAACCGCAGCAGTCACAGCAGCAGTCCAGGCAGGGCCAAGCAGCAGGCAGATCGGCTCGCCGTCCGGTGGTGTGTCGATACTTTCTGCGGGGGAAGTGCAACTCCGGGCCGCGTTGCCGTTTCAGCCACGAGGTTTCCCGCGAGGAACCCGAGAAGGAAGTCCCTGCGACCCGCGTCTACAAGCGGTACGAGCCACCGGTCAAGTCCTCGCTGTTCGTGAAGCTGGTGCAGACTGACCACGACGCTGAAGACGATCGCTTCCTCGACTTCGTGCAGTTTCTGAAAAACGCCAACAAGCTCGCCTGATCTATATATTGTGTATGTTTACTTTACTGTTTACTTTCGGTGTTTACTTTCGGTGTTTACTTTGTGGACGGCTTTGTGGCTCGCCTCGATTGGCTCCGTGAAGTGTGCTTACTATGCAATGGTAGAAGAGGACCGGCCAGACAAAGGCGGTTCGCAGCACCGTGGGGCCGAGCTGCCGGCCGAGAAATGCAAGGACGAGCTGCTGCAATTAATCGAACGCAACCAGGTGGTCATTGTGTGTGGCGAAACCGGCAGCGGGAAGTCCACAAAGATACCCCAGTTTCTACTCGAGGCTGGCCTGGTGTCAGCAGCACGCAAACTGGCCGTCACGCAGCCACGCAAGCTGGCAGCCACTGCATTGGCTACACGAGTTGCTGCCGAGCAGCGGTGCGATGTGGGCTCCACTGTGGGCTACAGCGTCCGGTTCGACGACAGGACCTCCGGGACGACTGCGGTAAAGTTTCTCACAGACGGCATGCTGCTGCGTGAAATGCTAAGCGATCCTCGACTGTCTTCCTACGGCACCGTCATGCTCGACGAAACTCACGAGCGGACGATCAACACTGACGTGATCCTGGGCCTCGTTCGCGACCTGTGTGAGGCTCGACCGGACTTCAAAGTTATTATCTCATCGGCCACGCTAGACTCCTCGAAGTTTTCGCGCTTCTTCGCTCCAATTGCGCCTGTATACAGCATTCCTGGCAGAATGTTCGACGTGCAGTGCCTGTACTCTAAATCCCACGTAGATGGGATGCTCGACGCTGTGGTGTCGACTGTGTATCAGATACACACTGAAACGCCGCTGGACGGCGATGTGCTAGTGTTTTTGGCAGGCCAGGACGATATTCAGAGGTGCGAGGATCGGCTGCTGAAGCTGAAGGCTGAAATGCAGGCTGAAATGCCCGAGCTGCTGGTGGCATGTGTTTACTCCAGCATGCCAGACGAGCAGCAGTCGCGGATCTTTACTCCCACGCCCCCAAACGCTCGCAAGGTGGTACTGGCCACCAATATCGCCGAGACCTCGGTGACGATTCCACAGATCAGGTACGTGGTGGACTCTGGCCTAGAGAAGCAGCAGGCGTACAATAGCAGATCAGGAATAGACACGTTGACGGTGGTTCGCTGCTCGAAGGCCAGTGCCAAGCAACGAATGGGCCGTGCTGGACGTACCTCGGAGGGAAAATGCTACCGGCTATACACGCAGCAGGAGTTCGATGCCTTCCCTGACCAGACCGAGCCCGAGCTGCTAAGAAGTAATCTGAGCTCAGTGTCGCTACTCCTGCTCAGTTTGGGGGTGAGCAGCATCCGCGACTTCAACTGGCTGGATAAACCAGATCTCGAAAGCACTGTCGGAGCAATGCAAACACTGTACGCACTTGGTGCAGTCACTGCGAATGCGGAGCTAACCAAACTCGGACGATTGTTGGCAGAGTTCCCCCTCGACCCCAAGCTAGCCAAGTGCATTGTTGTGGCCCGCGGGTTCGAGGAGGATATGTGCATCGTAGCAGCCATGCTGGGTGAGCTTGGAAACATATTCATTCGACCCAGGCAGCAGCCTGCCGCGGAGAACGCGGATACCATGCATGCTGCCTGGAAAGACCCCTCGGGGGACCACCTAACGCTTCTAAACGTGTTCCGGATCGCCCAGGAAAACAACTTCAGCCGCTGGTGGTGCAAGCAGCATTTTGTGCAGTTTCGGGCACTACAACGGGCAAGACGGGTGGCCTCGCAGCTGAGTAGCCAGTTAAGAAAGACACTCCAGAGAGCCAACTACACCCCACCAAGATACAGCAACATTGTGGAGGCGCTGGCTTCGGGATACTTCATGCAGACTGCGAGAGCGAGCAAAAACCGACAAGATTATGTAGCGATCCGGCTAAAAGACACTGTGTACGTCCACCCGGGGTCAGTGCTCTTCGGCGACAAGCCACCGTCCGATCTGGTAATCTACCACGAGCTGGTACTGACTTCAAAGGAGTACATGCGGGGTTGTCTCAAAATCGATGCAAGCATCCTCGAGAAAGTCGCACCATTTAGTGTTTAATTGCATTGCTCGGTTCATACATGTAGGGCTCATCTACTCACGCTCGGCTCATGCTCATCGAACTGCTCGACTCATAGTTGACTCAACTCAAAAATAACTCAACCCATATTATACTCGACTTGTACTATACTAATTGTAATTCATTGCATTTCCTCTAATCCGTTATATATTCACTGAAGCCTACTGGTGGGAAGGGTTACTAAGATCGCCAATCAACTGCACGACAATATGGGCTCTCACGGACATGGCCCCCACTATTCAGCCAAGGCTGGACCCGTTCCTTTCCCGCGTCTTAACCTCGCACAGAGATTCGTCCCCAAAGCACTTGGTGCCACTATGTGGTTCTGGGTGATGTACCGTTTGCGCGAGGAAGGCCCCGTACTACTCGGCTGGAGAAAGCCCTGGGAGCATTAAATCAAGCTCACATAGGATACCAGTGCTGCACTGTATGCTTGCATGTATGATTTCACTGCATGGTAACATTGAATGCGCTGGTTTTCTTCACTGATCCTGTACTCCTGCATTGGATCCTCGCATTGGATGTCAGGTCATCCCATCTACTTAGAATAAAATATATGACTATGAAATACTTTTAGAATGTATATTAGACCCCTGGGTGGGTATACGAGTCCTGTTGCGCAAGCTTGCACCTCTTGATGCATGTACTACCTGGTGAGGTACGGTGTACTAGGCACGGTATACTAGGCACATCTCAGGACCTTCGTAGAAGGTGTGTACTGGTGATTGATAAAGGATAGGCAATTACTGCTAATATGACACAAATCAGACTGA
Source organism: Starmerella bombi (assembly GCA_030579915.1). Classification (NCBI taxonomy): domain Eukaryota; kingdom Fungi; phylum Ascomycota; class Dipodascomycetes; order Dipodascales; family Trichomonascaceae; genus Starmerella; species Starmerella bombi. Next base: position 230,353 of record JAKTRX010000012.1, read on the forward strand.
TCACTGAATGTATTGTTGTACTGAGCCGCTATATACACTAGATGTATTGAGTGCACCAATAACTGGGAGAGTACAGTTAACTACCATAGCTATATATAGTGCCTATACAATATTAGCCTGACCATTAAATTTATTCTATACAATGGATGTAGTCACAGCTTGTACTGAATGTGCAGAGTACCTTATTCTAGCAGTGTCCTGTCATCTAATAGATATCAGCTCGAGTTCACTGTGCACTGCTTGCAATCGTAGTACTGAGTAGTGATGTACTGAATAGCGATGAGTAGATTTAGGCACGACTGTTAGTGGGTAGTTTATTGCACTCCACATGATAAAGTTGATCCAGTAGCTACCTGTGCTCGATGATACACTTGGTGCAGATTGGAATAAACGGGTGTCTATAAACTACTTTGGGAGATACAGGCCATACATATTAGATATACTGGATGCATCACCGTACTAGGTCCACTAGATGTACCCCGATAAGCAATAAGCGACTGTCAATGACATGCTGTTAGACACGTTTGTTAGATCACAGAATGCACAGAACTCTTAAACGGTTGAATTGATACATGAAGAAGCTAGAATAAACGGATATTACTATGAAGCTTTTAGATGACGCATTATATAAATGGTGTTTGTAGTTTCTGCACCAGATGTCTACACTGGAATACAAATGGGCGAAAAATACTTCTTTGATGCATTTGTACTTCCATCGGTGCAAATGATATTTCCTTATGCATTGGTTCGTACACTGGATATAAGAAAAGCACTCCAGTGCACTGAATTCCTCCCCGTGCACTTGGTCCGAAGCATAACAGATTGCATAACAGGCCATTATGAAGCTGTTACGATGCATTAGACAGAGTTGTGGGTGATTTCCTTGTAGCGAGGAGAGCTTTTCTTTCGCTGGACTAGTCGTGAAATAGGGCCGAATAACACCTTGTTGGCGAAGACCATCGCGGCCCAGTTAGCGGCTATCAGAGCAAGCACAGCGAACGGGAACCAATAGGGTGTCCAGGTGAGATCCATGAGCCTGCCCACGAAGGAGTTGGGGCTTATGAACATGAAGCTGGCAGACACAAACGAGGTGGCCACAATGGTGGCAATAAACGGCAGGTTCGTGGAAACCGGCAGCCGGAACGGGAGCCCATCACAGAACACCACCCCGGAGAGGATGTACTGGAAAGAGGAGACGAAGAACAGCACGGTGTTGTCCGAACTGCGCAGGTTGTCCGTGTCGCCCGCCAGCGGGGGCACATACCAGGGCCACTCAGTGCAGTGCACGAGCTGCCAGGCTAGGACCTGCGTCAGCGCAGCCAGTGCCATGTAGGACAGCAGCGGGACCAAAACCTTGCGGCTGACCAGCTCGGCACCGGGGCGTTTTCGCGAGAGCACGGGAGCAGGAGAGCTCCAGGCCATGAAAGCCGCGATGGGCACAATCAAGAACAGATCGATGTACAGGAACTGGAAGTCGCCGATGTTGGTGCCATAGCCGTACAGAATGGTCACCGTGGCAAACTGGATAGCGCTGTACATGCTCATGTACTTGAAGCAGCCGAAGCTGGTGGTGAGCGCGCAGCGGCCCTCAGCGAGCACGTCGAGCACGCACGAGATGTCGAAACGCTTCGAAGTGAACGGCGCGGCGACGCTGGCCTCGGCCTCACTCAGCGAAACACCGACGTCCGCGGCCTTCAGGGCTCCGCAGTCGTTCGCTCCGTCGCCACAGAACAGAGTGGTGTATCCGATGTTCTGCAGCTTGGACACGAGCTCGTGCTTTTCATCGGGGGACATACGAGCGAACACCACACCGCGTACCAGCATCTGCTCCAGCGCATCGTAGTTGCCCCTTTCGACCAGATACGAGAAGATGTCACCAGTTACCGCCAGGCTGTAGTTACGCAGGCCTGGAGATAGCGGCTGCAGTGTGCGACCGTCGAGCTTCTGGTCCGGCTTGTCCACGCCCTCCCACTCAACCTCACCGAACGAGTTGAAGTGGCCTGCAAACACGGGGGCCTTGGGGACGATACCGCACTCGCGGCCAACACTGAGCGCGGTGAGCACGTTGTCACCAGTGCACATCACGGTGCGGATCGAGGCCCCGGCAAGCAGATCGATGGCAGGACGCGTCTCCGGCTTCAGCTTGTTCTCGAACACAATCAGACCCGCAAAGGAGAGCCCCTTCTCGAGCTCGTCACGGTCATAGTCAGCAATGTCGCCGACGTCTCGCCAGGCACACGCGATCACTCGGTATCCGCGATGCGTGTACTCGTGAAGAACCTCCTTGAAGTTGCTCGGCAGCGTCTCTGGGCGACAGATCGCCTGCATAATCTCGGGGGCCCCCTTCGCGAGCACGCGAGTACCCGACGAGTGCCGAGCACTAGCAATCACGCTCATGCGACGGAGCTGCGGGCTGAACTCAAATTGCTTATACACATGCAGCACGGTTTCGGAGCGGCGGCCATGCGGCGGGATGAAGCGCCTGCGCGCCTCGTCGTACTCCCAGCCCGTGAACTCAAACATCTTGTAGTCGAGTGGATCACCGATCACATTGCCATCCACGCACTTGAGCTCGTGGCAGGTCACAAGCGTGTCAAGAAGCGCACCCTCCGAGTCGCCCTCGAGGTCTGACGCAGACTTCAGGAGCCGGCTGAACTTGAGGCGGTGCGACGAGCCGTTATCCTTTACCAAGTGCACACCCAACACATCCAGGCCCTCTTCAGTCAGTGTGCCAGTCTTATCGAACACTGCGGCATTGACACGGCCTGCTACATTGACTCGTGACGGGGTGATACAGAATATCTGCTTCTGTCGCAGGCGCTGCAAGCTGAAGTTGGTGCCGATCGTGAGCGTGGCAGGCAGTGCAGGGGGGACCACCACGGTGATGATGTCCAGTGCTCGCAGAACGATCATTGAGGTGGGCATCTGCAACCGCACGAAGTTGATGGCAGAAAAAGCGAACCCGAGCAGAGCCACACAGGCCATCACGCCGATGTAACGGAACGAGTCACGGTAGAAGCGGAACCCACTCGGTTTCGGGAACATCATTGAGCGAACCAGGGCCCCCTTGGTGGTAGCGAAGCCAGTACGCACGGTCAATGCCAGTGCAGGTTCGAAGCTGTCATTCTCCTCGGGCTTCCGCACACGGATGATTTTGGTACCGCTGTAGATGAAGTGCCGGCCCACATCTGCTCCGGTGGTAGCAGCCCCTGCTGTCGCATCATCGGGGTCCCCACTAGCAGTGCCGCTACACTCCACGTACCGCTGGAGTGCCTCATCCGTGCAGGGGGTCTTGCCTACCGGCACACTCTCGCCTGTCAGAATGCTCTCGTTGACGATGCAGTCGCCTGTGAGCAGCAGGCTATCGACTGGGATCTGCGGCAGTGCCGGATCGCTCAACTCGTAGACGTCGCCCGGCACAAGCTCCTCGCCAGGAATCGTGCGCCAGTAGCCCGAGCGAAGCACATGGATCTCGCTAGCGGTAGCCTGGTGAGCAATGTCGGCTAGTCGTCGCATGCTCTTGCGAGTTTCCGCGAGTGCCTCAGCCACCGACAGTACGGAGATGAGCATGATCGCACCCGCGTAGTACACGTACTCGTCGAGGAGCCACAGCACCACGCTGAACGCCTGGAAGATATAGAACGGATGCAGCACCTCATCGAGCAGCAGCTTGACGGTGCTGGGTTGCGCGATCTCTAGAGAGTTGCGGCCAAACACCTGCTCGCGGCGCGCCTGCACCTCACCGTCAAGTCCATTGCAAGCTCCCTCGAGCGTGGCCCACAGCGGGCTTGCCCACCCACTGTTGGTGAGAAACATGTCTTCCAGAGGGTGATACAGGAAGCGGATATAGCGGTAGGTGAAGGTACGCAGTTCGCTGACGTTGGGGTCGCTGTCGAAGTAGAATACGCTGCTGTCGCCGTCATTGCTGGGGGAGCGGTAGCCGCTGTTGTAGTTCGCATGATCGGGGTGCTCACCTTGCTCGGTGTGCTCACCCTGGCCGGCCTGCTCCGAGTACTCGCCGTGCTCACCATGCCCGGCCTGCTCCGTGTGCTCACTGTGCTCACCGTGCTTGGTTTCGTCGCGGTTAGTGTGGGTGAAGATCGTCGACAGGACGTGGTTGTACGGCTCTACGTGCACTGCTGCCTGCTCCAGCTCACCCCACTGGTTCTCAATGACCAGGAACTCGCACTTTCCCAGAGGTTGCTCCCTGGCTACCACCCACAAGCGGTGCCGCGGGAACCAACGGCCCACCAGGAAGAGCAGTCCACCACTGGCAACGCACAGGATGCGCCACAAGAGCAGCCGCCATCGCACAATGGAGTACCCCGCACAGAAGATACGCATGTCTTCCTCGGCAATGTAGTACCTCTGCTGGGCACGAGCAGCCACGGGAGCACCCTCGTCATCCCTTGGAGTGTCTTCCAGCAGCGGCTCGGCGTCGGGGTGCCCCCCGGCCGTGCTGAATGCAGCTGCACTCGGGGCCCCCTCGCTCGCAGCCGAGGCGCTGTGCACGCTGTCGTCATCGCCAAACACGGTGCTGGCACCGTCCGCATGCGAAATCTCGTCACGGCTGAAGAAGTGGAACTGCCCCGCGTCCTCGCTGTCGGACTCCAGCGCCATGCTCGCCCGGCTGGCGTCGCTGACTCGCCGCGAGCTCCGCCCGCTATACAGCGACTCACGGCGGTCATGCGGCCAGTGGCTGTCGTCGTCCTCGCCGTGGTGCGGCCAATGGTGGCGGTGGAACGACGAGTATGACGAGGGGACCAGCTCGTGCGTAGGCCCGCTGAAGATCTCGTCGGCACTCTGCTCCGCGTAGTACTCGTCCATGCTCGGCTCCTTACCCTACGCATGGTTATCAGCTGCAGGCCTCACCGCTTAGCGGGCCCTCAGCCTGCACAGCGGCTCGCCCAGACGGGGCGGCCCTGATATACAAATAGATATAAGGCTAGATACTCTATTATCGCGACTCCTGGTTCCAGCTCAGGTAGGCGTGGTCGCCAAGGCGGCGTGGGCGGATGATATGCTGTGTGAGGAAAATGACGCCCATGACGATGGCAATGCCGGCAATGGCACAGTAGCCAATGCCCAGGAAGTCGTTGCGGCCGCCGATGACCGAGCGCGTCGACACCAGGACGTACTTCTTACCGTCGTAAATGGTGGTGTTGAAGTTGAGACCCACGGTCACCTCGTAAGTGCCCGGCTGCAGCGACGCAGTGTCGTTCCGCAGCGCCAGTTTGGAGAACGTCGGCAGGCCGGCCGTCCGCATCCAGTTCTGGAACTCCTCCCAGGTCGACAGGTCCGGCAGATTGTCGTCCGTGTAGCCGTCGGGGAACATGTGTGCCCAGTTCGGCGGAGGTACGACCTCGCTGGCCTTGTACTGCGTTTTCTTGAAGCGGTTGCGGTCGGAATGCCACGCGATGCCCTTGTTAGTGAACGGCACCGTGCTGGTTCCGTTGACGCCCGTCAGCTCGTGCTGAAACGTGTCGTTGAACAGCGAGTTGGCAATCAGACCGCACGGATAGTACGGCATGCCGTTCTCGTCGACCACCAGCGGCTTGCAGTCGTTCTTCTTCTTCAGATCGTGCGCAGTCTTGTTGTGGCCCTCCAGCTGGTCCTCGTTGTAGCTCAGGACGTAGCGACGGTGGTTCTGGTAGAAGTTCGTGAGGCGGTAGAACACGTAGATCGGGCCGTTCATGGTAGTCGGCACGTCAAACCGCAGTCTGCAGCTGCTGCCGTCTGCGCTGCGCGACCACTGAGGCTCGTGGGCAGGCTGTTCCTTGTGCTTGAAGTTGTACTGCACGCCAGTGCTGGGAATGTCACCGAACGTGTTCACAGGGGCGTCCAGCCCGCAGTTCGTGTACTCCATCATCACCTCCTGTACGTCCTCGCTGGCCCAGATCAGCAGACCCCCGAAGAGGGCGAAGATGGCGCCCACGGTGAAGAACAGTGGAAGCACCGTGCGTGGCGTCAGAATGGGCTGCCATGCCTTCAGGCGCTGCTGGCGAAACGCATTGTTGGGAGGGCGCCGCGACTTCTCCTTCTGGTCGACGACTGGCTGGTGCTCGGTGTCACTCTCGCTGTCCATCGTGTGTGTTTCGAGTGGGTTCGAAGTGGCCGGTAGGGTACTAGGGTACCTCGGACCACATTCAGACCGCATTCAGAACTACATACATATAGCAGCAAGTGCGTAATCCGAGCATGCGGAATGCAGTGAACAGATGGACATGGTTAGAATTTCCGTGCGGTTCAATCCGCATACATACTAATTCAAAGTACGTACATAATTGACCTCTGGGCACTCATAATACTGAATGTGTACCAATTCAAAGCATGTACATAATTGATCACTCGAACATAATACGGAGTGTATCCTACATCCCCCAAAGTTACTTATTGTGGACTTACTACATTCCCCAGAGCTACATACTTAATACATTGAACACGGTACAACCCGGCATACAGGTATACATTCAAACGACTGCTGCATGAATTCGGCATGCATCTTCACTACTATTTTTATTTCGTTAAGAACTATATATTGCATTTATGGTGTACTGTGTGGTGTACCAGAGAATATGAAATTGGCATTAAACTTGTCTGACTTGTTGAAGACACGCTCAACACTCTGGAATAGTTGCTATGTCCAATTGCGGATAGACCTTCAGGATCCACAAAAAGGTGTTTCATATTTCAGTTCGCTATACCTGTACATAATTAGCGTAGCTAGAGTGCGAAAACAGAACATATGTAGCACTGCTCTGAAATAGTACAATTATACCATGAAGACCATGAGCACCAATGCACTAAAATAGATGCAATACACTAGCTACTCTATGTGTAGTCATAATTAACACGTATACATCTCAGTTAATCTACGGAAGACTAATAGCGGGCTCAATTCCGTGCTTGGCTAGTTTCACTGCCTCACCTGTCCTGTGCATGGCACGAGCCATCTCACCAAAGTGTATGCATTTATTACGCTGTACCTCCATGTGGGGCTCCAATTGGGTGATGACTTCCTCTATTTGTTTCTGGTACTCGTAGAATCGCGTGAGTTGGTTCAATAGTTCAGACATGGTGTGAGGCGTAAATAGGACCCGGACTAGCAACATATAAAATATGTACCACACATGAGGAAGTATGCACCAGCCAATGAATAGTTAAAATAATAAAAAGTATAACCAATTACCAATGTAAGTGATAAACGGTAATTATTTAAATAGGTGAATAAATAGACAGTGTGCTTACAATGCGCATACACCACAATACAGTGCGCAATTCACGAAACCACAATTCACAGTTCACACGACACTTTAACAAGGCATTTCTGCACAAGTGTGCAGTCTTACTTGATTTCGTGTTCTGATGTGTGTCTCTTGGCTTTATGTATCTCGATATTTACTTGGTGTGTATAAATATATATAGCATGCATGCTTAATCAGACGTAAACAATGCCTCCTAAGTCCAAGCCCGCCAAAGGAGGGGAAATTAAAGTAGCAAAACGATCTGATTCGAAGCGTTCTGGTGCTGGCAGGCAGAACTCGAGGTCAAAAACAAACGGGGATACTAACGAGACCGGCCGCGACAGCAGATTGCCGAGCAGTGAATCCAGCCAATATAGCAGTCGGGAGTCTAGCCAAGAGCCCAGAGGAGAGCCCAGCAGCGAGTTCCGGAGTAGCAATCGAGAGACAGCCCGGGAATCCAGCAGCTCAGCCCCTGGCTCGGGTGTCAGTACACAGAGAGTGCCGTCAGGAGTCAGCCCGCGAAAAGTGAGCGAAGGTCTGAAGCAATTACCCCATGCTGCGTACCAGTTTGTTCGCGAGAGCTATCTGATGATGGACAGCGATGGAACGGGCAGTGTTTCGCGCGAGACCTTGAGAGAACTGCTTGGGAGCATTGGCATGCACCATGTGTCCCAGCAGACCCTGGACGCTATGCTGGAGCGCACGGGCGAGCCAATCACCTTTGCAGGGTATCTGTCGGTGATGGGCGATGTGCTGGCTGACCTCCCGCCTCGTGAGGAGATGGATCTCATGCTGGAGGCATTCCAGAACAAGGACGGCTCATTCGACGAACGCGAGTTGCAGCGAGCCCTGCTTGCTGAGGGGCTCACGCAGGCGGAAATCGACCAGGTCATCCGCAAGTTCTCCAAGCCTACGCGCAAAGGTGACCGGTTTGACCCTAAGGCGTTTGCCAACACCATGAGTGTCTGAGCAGGCGTACTGAGTTGGCATGCGTACTAAGTCGAACATGCGTACTAAATCCAACAGGTGTACACTACCAGGTCGAACATACGAAGTCATGTACAGACGGCATGCATGGGCTACATACAGACGAGCACAGACTACGGTGCATATACATACCATACAGTGTAGACCCTGATACATGCACAACACACACATGCATTCTGTTGCGTTCAGTCCAAGTATATCGTCCAAACAAGCATACACCAGATGTCGTATGTTTGCAGTCACACCTTTAGCACAGCAGCGTACAGAACTGCTAGTTCGCTACTGTTCGCTAAGTATGGTTTCACACATATATAAATTCACAAATAGCATCAGAATACCATAATATTTACTACCACCTCAAGTGCGACAACAAAAGTACTTGGCGAATGGTGGCAGGTGATTCAGCATGCACAATATCAGCAAGAACCCGTAAAGTTAGTTCATACTCTCAGGGTATTTAATAAGATATAATAAATTACTGTATCCATCAATGTATTGATTGAACTTTGTGCTATGAATTTAGCTCCAATGAACTGAGCGAGGTACTCGATGCTGCCACAGAACCTGTCTCTGAAGAGACTAAGGAAGGCGTTGAGCTTCCTCTGGAAATCATTGATATTATCTGCCATTTTTGCATCAAAAGATTCCCGTTGCTTTTCGTTAATCGCACCTGGCATGATATGTAACTGTACTGAGCTACGGTACTATTGCTGGATATCGCTGCTGAGTGGTTAAACTGAAGAACAAAACGTCGCTGATGTTACTATAAATTGGATCATTACAATGTGTGGTATTGAGAATGCACTACCGTTGAGTTATGTCACTCTAACTATTGTACTACGATAGATCGGTACTGTATATTGCATATCATAAGGCTATCTTGATGGATTATATCACTATAGGCCTGCTATATGTTGGATTACCACTATTATAGGCGAATACTAATGTAACTAGATTGTAAGCTAGTAGATGCTATAAATCGGTAGGCTGTAGATTATCGTATTGAATTAAACTGTTGATAACGCTGTATCACTACTGCAACTAGGGTGACACCTCCTGTAATACTGCTACCCTCCTGTATCACTACTGTATCACTGCTGTATCACTGCTGTATCACTGCTGTATCACCGCTGTATACACTACTAGATATCGTAAGAGATTATCATTATCATTGGCTATCTGTTGTAAAGACTGTTTACTGTAGCATGTGTGTCGTGACAGATATATTGCGAGAATTGAACACTATTGTAACCGCGACTACTGTATACTATTGTCACTGTATACTACTGTAATGTATACCACTGTAATGTATACCACTGTAATATACCACTTTAATGTATACCATTGTAATTCACATAATGTAGCTGTTTACTATGTAGCTGTTTACCATGTAGCTGTTGACTATGTAGTTTGCGGTAGTATGTATTGTGACTCCGTGACTGCTGTAACCACCGATCCCTGTAAACTACTGTGCCCCTATATAGTATCACAAACATTCCAAAACCTCCACATACCGCAAAACCACCCTAATCAGGTGGAGGATCTGGTGGGCGGTGGGGAGGGTAGGGTGGAGCGTGTTTCCAATTGGTTGACACAACATGGAACACATCAAAGGACGCGTGATTCTTGCATCAGGCTCTCCCAGGAGGAAGCAGATTCTAGAGGAGCAGTTTGGATTCAAGGACGTGCAAGTGGTTCCGTCGGGATTCCCCGAAAACCTGCCTCACCAGGCTTATGCCCCCTTCGAGTACCCGATCGCCACTGCGACCCAGAAAGCACTCGACGTTTACCGCTCTGAGGCAGATGCTGATGTGTGCCCGGAGCTTTTGTTGGCTGCCGATACGGTGGTGGAGCTGAATGGCATCATTTTGGAGAAGCCGCGGGGTTTCGACCACCACGTGGCGATGCTGCAGCAGCTCAGGGATATCGGTCCCCACCGCGTCTACACGGGCGTGGTGGCCATTGTGCCGTTTGAGAAGCCTGTGCTTCCTGGCTACGCGCTCGATTCGGCTCTGGGCGTCAGCGAGGTGACTTTCCGCAAGGACATCACTGATGAGGAGATCATCGAGTACGTGAGCACAAAGGAGGGAGCGGATGCAGCTGGAGGCTACAAGATTCAAGAGAAGGGGGCGAAGTTCGTGGAGAAAGTCACTGGTGACAAGTTCAATGTGGTTGGGCTCCCGGTGGCTGAGACCAAACGCCTCATCAACAAGGTCTGGGAGGAGGCCATGGAGGAGAACGACGAGATCGACGACCACGACGACGAGGGCAGTGAAGACGAGGCCACATATTTCTAATCGCCGCAATGCATATGCCGTGATGCACTCGCTGGTCGGCTGTCGGCCCTCGCATAGATCCTGCATGCTTTCAGCGTACTTTTCGGTTGCATCTTAGACTAATTATATATCTGTTGTATCTTGCATTTCAGTAGAAGCACGAATTCAGTGCATATAATTGGCAGGTGCATTGACATGTGTGAAGTGCGAACTAGCAACAGGTGGTAAGTGTGCAAAATAACGACCATAAGTAATATAATGCAAAGTCTATCAGGCATGAGCTTCATGAAATAGCAGTCATAAGTAAACCAAAATAAGGGTCATAAGTACAAATATGGACATGTGGTAAACTGTTGACAGCTTGGTGGACTATTGGTAGACCATAGTAGACAGGTGGTGGTGGACAGGTGGTGGAGGACAAGTGGTGGTGGACAAGACCATTAGCCACATATTTTATTTGACATGGCAGTCTGTATATTACGTGTATTCTCAAATGATGTCATAGGCATTGATGGTTCTTATATCTTATCTTTAGCTCAAGGTTTAGTATCACCTATTTATAGTTGGTGGTGTATTATGGTGGATATCATACACGTATATTAATATAGACAAGAAGTGGGGACAAGTGGTACTGCATAGTGGCCATTAGCTGTACAAACAGTGGCCATTGGTACGCAATAGGAGGCGTGTGCAGCCCAAATGGTCCTAAGTGCTACATAAGTGGCGTAATATGGCGATCATAAAGCGGTGATCATAAGAGGCATACTATAGTAGACATTGATCCTATACTAGCTATAAGCGTTACAGTAGCACAACCTAATGGCCATAAATCAGACATGCGGCCGAGCACACTGGGGTCATGTGGTGCTGCATGCCAAGTATAACGGCCGTAAGCACCAGCGGTCATGTGGTACGCTGGACATGTCGAATATAACGGTCAAAAGTCGTACTTCCGAGCGGATGCATGCTTATGTACCCTAGTGGTAGGGCCATGCACCGACAACTATACAATATTATGAACATACGTCCTAGCAGCCTAGCAGCCATATTCTAGCATCCCTCCATAGCGTGCCCTACCGCATGCCCTGTAGCGCAATGCTATCAGTTGCTAGACTGCAGCATGCGGTTACAAATACAATTACTATCGGCGGTGGTGATTGCGATTACCCGGGTGGTTCCTTGCGGATCCTGGGCCAATCATTCCCAACCCATACCTCAAGTCACGGGCCACAAATACCGGTACCCTGCCAGTTTTGTTCTTTCTCTCTTTACTCCCACAACTAAAGAAATAATGGTGTACTTCCCTACTGCTTCGCAGCTGCAGACCTCCTTTGGCTCTGCCATGCCCAAATACTGGGTTCGCTCTGCTGACGAGAAACACAACAAGGCTGTTGAGTTCGTTGAGGACGAGGTCGCCAAGGTTGTCAAGCCTCACCACGCTGTTCCCCTCTACTCGGCCGAGTACTTCAAGTACTGCACCATCGGCGGTATCTTCGCTTGCGGTCCTACCCACGCCTCGGTTACCCCCCTTGACTTGGTCAAGTGCCGTATGCAGGTAGACAAGTCCCTCTACAAGGGCAACCTTGATGCCTTCCGCACCATTATCCGTACCGAGGGCTTCCCTGCCATCTTCACTGGTTTCGGTGCCACTTTCATCGGCTACTCGCTCCAGGGTGCCGGTAAGTACGGTCTCTACGAGGTCTTCAAGTACAAGTACTCGCAGTTCGTCGGTGAGGCTACTGCGGAGAAGTGGAAGACTCCTCTCTTCTTGGCCGCCTCTGCGTCGGCTGAGTTCTTCGCTGACATTTTGCTCTGCCCCTGGGAGGCCGTCAAGGTCAAGACCCAGACCACCATCCCCCCCTTCGCTACTAACGTCTTCTCTGGTTTCTCCAAGGCTGTTGCCGAGTCCGGTTTCAGCGGTCTCTACCGTGGTCTTGTTCCTCTCTGGGCTCGCCAGATCCCCTACACTATGGTCAAGTTCGCTACTTTCGAGAACACCGTTACTGCCATTTACAGCCAGATGTCCAAGCCTAAGGAGGAGTACTCCGCCCTCACCCAGACCGGTGTCTCCTTCCTTGCTGGTTACATTGCTGGTGTCTTCTGCGCCGTTGTCTCGCACCCTGCTGACGTCATGGTTTCCAAGGTTAACACTGACCGCCAGGCTGGTGAGTCTATGGGCCAGGCTCTTGGCCGCATCTACGGCAAGATCGGCTTCGCTGGTCTCTGGACTGGTCTCGGCACCCGTATTGTCATGGTCGGTACCCTCACCGGTCTCCAGTGGCTCCTTTACGACTCCTTCAAGGCTTACGTCGGTCTCCCTACTTCCGGTGGTGCCAAGAAATAAACTAGATACAAATAGAAATATAGATCGTTTGATAAATCTCTCTCAACACTGTAGTATTATGCTAAATGTGACTGTGCCACAACTCCAAAAGGGAATTTACGACTGTCCCACCAACAATAGGATAATCATGTGAAGAACAAATAAAATGCATTTTGGCAAGCCAATACTAAACTATTAACTACACAATTTATACTTAATACATCGACGACAATCCGGAGGTTCTGTTAGAATGCGACATACCTAATTGATCCAGTCAGACCGGCGACGAATGAATATGATGCCAGACTTTAATTGTAGGACCAGGCTATATGTAGCTGTCAATTATACTTCAGAATGCAATAATGTCTAATGTGGTATGCTAAGCTCAATACAGATCTGAGACATGGTATAATACGTATATTTGAGGAACACACGTGTGTCTACTGAGCGTACTCTAAGACTTATGAAATGACAAGCATATTTGAGCAAATGGACGCCAAATGTAGTATCGCAAACTGACCTGAATACACGAGACATATGATGCATTGTGTATAGAGAGTATAGTACGCTAAACTAACATATAATGAGACATATGCAATGTATATTTCAGACAGTAATGCTAAATGTAGCACACCAAATTTCAGTACAGATCTGTGACTTATGTCAAATATAACTCTACCGTGTGAATGTCAATTACTAGACTTGGGTTTAGTACGCCAAAACCTTGTTATCCTATTAGCATAAAATGCATTGAAATAAAATAATAACGACAGTAAAGAATAGAAAAAGGTCAATCACCTAGATAACGATCAACGTTACACTGGTGCCGTTAAAGTGATGTCTTCGGTACTGATTCCTTTGGAATTTCAATTGGGATTGTATCCTTTGGCACCACTTCCTTTGGCATCATTTTGCTTAAAATCGTTTTCGTTACCATTGTCTTCAGTTGCACTACTGCCTTCACCTTTTACGCTATGCTGACCTTCTGTAGTTCGCATTTTCTTGGTGCCCGATGATTGATTCGGTGTAGATGGCTCTGTACGATGGATCGTTGCAGTACCTTCCGTTGTACTATCTTGCTTGTTAGTTTGCATGGTGGAGTCCTTGGTTGAGGACGTAAGATCTTTGCCCTCATTAGGACGTTTTGGGCCCATTGCGTTACGTCCGACAGTTCTTTTGTTTCTGTTGCCAGCACCTCGGTTGGCTGAGGTATCATTAGCAGGTTGACCCTCGGGGGTATTTTTCAAGTATGCATAAGCTGGGTTATCTATAAAGTCAGATCGGTGCTCTGAAACATACTTGGCAATTGCGGGGTGCTGTATTGGCGTGTTTGGATCCACACCCTTTGGAACTTGGCCACTGAGGAACGAATTAACAGCTTCACCGATTTCACGAGTTAAGCAATTTAGTTCTTCCTCTGTGAAGCCCGGTATGTCTGAATCCTTTCTATTTCCCATATCCTAGATTGTTTGACAGTACTTTTTTCCACTGTTGAAATTGTCTATTGCGGGAGGTGAACACCCTTTAAGTCAATATAAAAATATGTATGGTTTGGCTATGCAGCCTAACACTGTCAGGTGTTTGTTTTTTCAATCAAGCTGTTCATTTTCTATACATGCGGTCTCGGAATGTCTCAAATACTGCGGTAATATAATTAGGAATCAGGCAGAGTATGTGAAACTTAAATAATATCCCAGATAGGAGCTGGAAGAAGAGCTAGAAGAAGAGCGAGTATCTTTTGGACTCTCAATTAACTAATTAATTTGTGTAATCCTTCCTTTTTCTGTGGTCATTATGCCTTCGGTGTATTGAAGTCAGCCTCTTATGAGCGATATACGATCATGCGCGTAACAATTCCAAATGTGTGGATACTTCAATGATATTCTGCTCTTAGGTGTATGTTATGGAGTATTTCTACATGCCACCGCGTGGTATCGCCTTACAACGTTTCGAACTTCAAATCGGTTAATGCTTGATAACCCTCATTTATGACCGCGCATAATTGCTGATCCACCTGAGTCTTATTTTACATACACTGCCAATGAACGAGATCGTAACTAGCTATCAAAGTGAGACGACTATATAGTGCAGCAATTTCTAGGTATAAATGCTACTACAAAGGAAGTGATTGCGTGACAACCCAGTGCCATTGAGTGATGGCGTAGGGAATGGCATCGGAACAAAACATGTGTCAATGGGTGCAATATCCTCTAATACAAGTCAACGATGTATTTACAGTATTGGATATTATCACATCACCTCTTCGGTGCTACAGAATAGCGTGAGTAACTAATCAGGATTCCCCGGCACACACGCTCTAATTAGAAGCTCTGCAACGAATTGATCTAATATGAAGTAAATAGCGGAGGTTTAAAGAATTGGAGTGATTAAATATGAAATAAATTGGGTACTATGAATGCTATAGAATGCATAGTGTAGACTGGCCAGAATGTGATTTCCAGCACAATGCGATGGGCTTTGAAATTAACCGGAAAATCAGCATTAGCATATACTTGCTAAATCAATGTGAATTAACATACTTATATCTTAATTACGATTTACGAGTGCCCACGGCAACGGTGCTTGCGCATTACTAATGAGTAAGAGCCAACGGTCTCTTAGTAATTGCCCCTAAATGAGGACCCTTAGTAATTACCCCACAGTATATATATATCCTCCACCTCAAGCAGGTACCACATGGCTGAACGAACACTTTACGTTGCGCAAAAAGGCAAATTGGTCCCTTGGACCATCCCCAAGCGGGACTTGAAGGAAGGACAGGTGCGTGTTGAAGTGCACAGCGCCAGCGTCAACCCAATTGATTGGATGACCATCGACAATCAGCTTGCAGACGGATGTGGCCAGGGCAACGACTTTGCAGGCGTCGTCGTGGAAGTTGGACCCGGCGTATCAGGGGTTAAGGTTGGTGACACTGTTGCTGGCGGTGTTGGCGGTGGTGACGTCGACAACAAAGAGAACGGTGCCTTTACCGACCTGTTGACCGTGGACGAGCACCTGTTGTTCAAGTTCCCCCATAAGCTCAAGGACGCTGACAGTTCTGAGCTCAGCAAGTGTGGCGTGCCCACAACTTTCGAGCAGGCTGCCTCTTTGGGTCTTGTGCTCGACACCACCGCATTGGCATTCGAGCACCACTTCCCTAAGAAGGGTGACTGGTGCCTTATCTACGGAGTTACCGGTGCTGTGGGATATATTGCCGCACAATATGCCCGTAACATCGGCTACGAGGTTATTGGTGTCTCTGCAGAGCTGCCTGAGGTTACCTCTACCTTGGAGGGCGTGCATTGGCTCGACCGCAAGGACAGCAAGTGGCCACAGAAGGCCAAGGAGCTGTCCAACAACCGTATTGTGTACACCCTCGACGCAATCACCAAGCCAGACGAGGTTGCGGCCATCTTCGAGGCCACTGGAGATAACAGTGTGGTGCAGTTCCTACAGCCAGGCTTCGAGGTTCCTCCACACATCGCAGAGAACAAGCCCAACGTTAAGGTGGAGCACCCGTTGTACTTCTTCTTGATGCAGGAGACCAAGAAGCTCGGTACGCATCGGTTCCCGGACCCCTCGGAGACCACAAAGCGAGCCCCGCAGATCATTGCTGGCATCAACGAGCAGCTGGCCCACAACAAGCTCAAGGCACTGCCTGTCGCGGTGATTCCTGGCTTCGACAAGATCCCCGATGGTCTGGAGAAGAGCAGAAGTGGCGTCCGTGGAACCAAGGTGGTCGTGAGACGTGTAACTCACTGAAATGGCTCCACCATGTCTGATAGATTTTGATAATGGCTCTTATATATCAGTGAACATAATGAAGATATAGTGAGCGAGTTATGCTCAGCAAGTTGGCAAAAGCCAGTAGTTGTGGTTGACGCAGCTCGATAGAAGTCGACGACGCCCAGTCGCTGTCAACATGCCAATAACTTGCCAATTACGGTGAATAAGTCTACTTAGTAGATGTGGTAAAGTCAAAGAACAACATATGATCTTTATGAGGATGATATATGGGATATTTAATGTGTCGTTTGACAGTATTTGGTGAAAAGACCAGTGGATGTATTTGACTCGATAGGTATTTATTCAGTAGAAGTTTGCGCTTTATCGAAGTTAATGACACTTTGTATCAACTCATGTTTCTGCCAACTGATTCCAGTTTATACAGTTATAGCTCACTAGAGCTGGGAAAGCATTTAATTATATAGGATAAATTTAGGTTGGTTAGTGAATTGGTGAAGCGGCTATATGTGCTGTATCTGACCTCCCGGTGGATGCCAGTTTAGCCCAGCTCGATAGAAGCTAGTACTTAACTCGATACAAGTTAGCTATATCGCTCCCAGTTCACAGTGCACTGGCCCAGTCGATAGTTGGCAGTGTGCTAGCTTGTTTAAGGCTATTCTGCAGAGGTGGTACAATATAGAGTAAAGCATAATTATGGAAGAATCGATGTACGGTCATGGTGTGGATTGCCTAATGCTATGTTTCTCGGTGAAATGAAAATTACATCTTCCAGTGTTGGTCCAGGCTCTTTATGATTTGATGTGAGAAAACGATCAAACATAGATGTAGAAGGATTTATGTTAGAGGGATTTCAGTTTATCAGCATCAAAGTAGGCTTAAGGAGAGGGGAGGAGGGGGGAAGGTGTTCCAGCTGTGGTATATACAGGAAAGCATGTCGTTGAGCGTACGATCTGTAGCATTATAAAGAAAAGCTTCACATAGTCGGCCCAATACGATCAATTGACATCCGTGAAGCTTATCCAGTAGATAGGCTCAGATGATGCATTATAATATAGTAGACGCTGCAATGTGGAAATTATATTAGTGGGTTACTAGAGTGCCTTACAATATAAGCTAGTTAGTAGACCTCTTAGCGTATCTCTACTACCATTAAACGTATACTGTTCAATAGCATTGCACAAAAATCTTATATATTAACATGAAATATTGTGTTATATACAGATTGAAGGTATATTTTGTTTAATTTTATTATCAACATTTCTGGCGACAGAAAAGGTGGTAAGGTGGTATAAGTTAATGAAGCCATTGACGATCAGCTGAAAGTAGGATCAATGAAGTTATATAGTCGATTATGAATGTCAGTCTGCTTATGAGTCACTGTTGGAGCTGAGGATGCGCAGAATGTAGAGGAAGAGGTTGATGATGTCCAAGTACAGCTGGATGGTGGCCGGCACCTCATCCTCGGGGTAGAACTTGTTCATGATCATCTGGGTGTCGACCAAGATGAACACGCTAAACAACACCACACCAATGAAGGAGTATGCGAGGTCTAGCGCGGTCGAGTGCGTGAACATGGTCACGAAACCCAGGCCGATCATCGCGAACAGGAACATACACAGGTACGGCATCCAGCTAGTAAAGTCGTACGTGGTCTGCAACGCGAAGGCAGAGAGACCCACAAATACCACGGCAGTGATGATGAAGGCATTCAGCACCGCGTGCGAGTCTGACAGACTCGTGACCACGCCAACCAGCCAGCTCTCGCACAACGTGAACAGTGACAGGAAAACCAGGTTCCAGGGGTACTTTCGGCGCAGTATCATGGCACCCAGCATGAATCCGAAGGACCCAATACCCGTGAGAATCATAGTCCACTGGTTGTTCAGGGCCCAGGCCTGCCAGGTGGGGTGGCTGATCAGCAGGATCGAGAGACCGACGGTTATGGCCAATTGGGTCGACAGCAGGAAGTACACGCGTTGCAAGAACCGGTGGCGGATGTCGACCTCACATTCCGCGACGATGTCGGAGTACTTGAACGGCTCAGGGATCTCAGGGTCGGTTTCCCGCATGATATTCTCTCCAGGAGGCACATAGGGAGGCGGAGTACTTTGGGAACCACGCTCGTGGTCGATTGCAGTGGCAGCAGGGGGGATTGGCTCGCTCATGCAGTGCAGGTAGTCGGTGGTGGTGTGGAGAAGAGTGACAGCTTGCCAGCAGCCAAGGGCAAGCAGGATCAGGGCACGGGGAAGCACCGACAGGGCCAGGTCCGTTGCCACCAGTTCCTCACCCTTGATCTCTCGTTCTGCTCCCAGCCGCCCCCGGAACGTGCTGGTGTTTACCTCGAACCTCACACCGCCAGACCAACCAAAACTACCAATGTCGGCAACCACGGCCGAGAAGAGGCGTGAAAAACCAGAGGCGGAGAAGCCTGAGAGAACCAGCACCCGCTCCGCCTCAAAGGTTGACATTCAGCAGGTTAATTTAGACACCATGGACAACCTGGAGGCGGCGAGGACCCAGCGTGCCGCACTCAAGAAATCTGCCGATGCCAAAATATTCGACTCGCTAGCCGAAATCGGCTTCCATCTCAATACCTGGAGCTTTGAGCCGCGATATATCCGGCGCCTTCTCCAGTTTGCGTCGCTGACCTTCGGCCTGTTCTCCGTGGTCTCGTGGTACCAGCGCGACCAGACCAAGTTCGGCACCTACCGATGGATGTTTGCATGCTACGAGGTGGTGTTCGCTGGCCTGCTGTATTTCTGGTACAACTCGGTGGAGCACGGCGGTGGCCGTTTTTTGTTCTCTCCCGGATGGCGTGACTCGTATGTACTCACGGACTCCACCTCTACCAACTATCTGGTGAAGGTGCACATAGGGTACGACGATGTGGCCGAGGCCTCCATCCCGTTCTCCTCGTTTGAGATTGAGAAGGACGGCAGCGTCGACCACTACTGGCTTGCCGACGAGCTGGAGAGCCAGCTCTCCCGGGAGGCACTCCTCAAAAAATAAAGCATGTACAAGCCCTAGTAAATATGCATTAATTAGTTAGGGACGCACCAGGCTGAACCACACATGGCCCAGACCAGTTTGGTCCAGACTTGTTCAACCCAGACCTGGGTGATCCAGACCAGTCTGACACAAATTTGTGTGACCACTGTGACCATATTTGCTTTTTCTTTTTCTTTGGTGAAGCGTCGGGCGCCCTGACATGCTTCCTTACCCATAATTAAAAACCACCGCCTAAAACGGAAGTACCGAATAGCTCTATATATGTACATGTATCGTAGGCTAAGCCTTCTTGTCTAGTGCATTCACGTATGCTGCACCGAGCAACCGGTGCAAATCCTCGCGATCTACATCGTGGGTGTCCTCTACCTCGCCCCATAGAGCAGTTTGGTGGATCACGTCCAGCGAACAGAGCATGGCGAGCTCGCTAATTGGCCGGCGGTTCAACACGACGTTCATGGCCACAATCAGCGACTTGGCTGCCGTCGTGGCACGTTCCAGACTGGCGAACTTGAACGGATCAAGCTCGTTCATCCACTTCGTGACCTTCTCCTTAGTCTCTGGACTCTGGTAGTTTCCAAACAGCGTAGACTGGGTGTCCAGCACCTTGATTCCGTTCACAGGATCCAATCCCCACACTTTGCAGGCGTCCTGGATGACGTGTGGGTAGAGTGCCATCTGGGCCTTACGCAGCTGGCCCTCGCAGTCCTTTTCAGGGCTGTACACGGCCAAAGTGTCTGTGTCGAGGTACGGCAGCAGGCGTCCAATGACGTCCTGTTTTTCAGTCGGTGTCATGTCCAGCGATCTCCCGACCAGTGACGTCATGGGCACCATGTGGCTCTTGAGCTTCAAGCTAGGCAACACCCGCCACTCCTGGGCCACAAGTTCGGCGATAATTGCCGGTTTGTGCAGTGGGATCTCCAGCACACGGCCGTCGGGAGTCTTCATTGGCTTCCCGTCGATGCACACGCGGCGACCAGTGGCGTTCGCCTCTACGCTGATCCGCTCCCAAAACTTCTGCAGATTCGTGAGGCTTTGTTTGGGGGCCGCCTGCGTGGCGAACAGCCGCGTGGAGAACTGCCTGATTCGGTTCATGGACGTATATTTCAAGGGTTGATCTAATTCAAGGGTTGGTCCATTTCAAGGGTAGGTTCATTACCCGGTGAGACACCTTTCCACGCTGAAAGGGCCCACATGCCATGAATATACCCGGTCGGCCTCTACTGGCGCGGAGCAGGTGAAATTAATGCAATTAAGCCGCGCGGTGCTCCTGACGACTCCTTTTTTGCGTTTACAGTGTGTGAATCGGGTGCGCTACATGTTGCCACTGCGGCAGTAAGGAAGGTACCCTACGCCAGAGGCTTGGCAGGAACTGTCACCTGACGCAGATGATACGGACGTCTTTATAAACTTGGTGAAGGGGCCCGAAACCGAGTGAAATAAACACATATTCCGTGCCCACCTTTTCGCACACTCTGTTACGTTTTCCAAACACCCAAAAGCCCGCACCTCACAGCATAAATGGGTGTCATTCCGACCGGCGATAGCTGGAACCCGCATTCACAATTAACCAAAAGATGGTGGTTTGACGAAGACGACGACGGCAGCAGTGGATGGTATACGTGGGGCCGTTGGGTCCTGCTGGCCGTGATTATCGGTGTTGCGCTGCTTTCGTTTATATTTCTGCAGCTGAGTTCCTGCCGTCGTGCTCGACATGGCCAGCGTCCCATTGCTGGAACCGCATGGATGGTTCCCCCATCGTATTATGCGGCTGCCCAGCAGAACCAAAACGACGCCGTTCCTTTATATAAACAGACTCCTGGTGAGGGCGATGCTGGCCATTACGATGCCAATGGCAACTTCGTGCCACTACAGCAATACCCGGGCCAATCGCATTTCCCCTCCAGCCAGGGTCCTCCGCCCCCCATGCAGGACTACGCCCAGTACGGACCCCCAGAGGGGCCTCCACCTGCCGCAGCCACATCCAGAGTAGACCCCGGCTATGCCCCTGCCAGTTACTACCCGCCTTCGAAGAACTAATCAAGCTGCAGGATACCACGATCACATCCATTTTGACATCATTCACATTAGCATGAAACTGGGTGGGATGTTGCATTTCAACATTGCTACTACGTGTACTGTCGTATTTAGTTACAGCCGTAGCCGACTTGTATTTGTTCGATATATGCGGGGTACGTGCAGGAGTACGTGCAGTGGTCATGGGTTAATACGTGCAGTATACGCAGTTTCGAGCTCATAACTGCATAGCTCATACATGCAGTACATGCACAGTGTCGAGCTCACTACTGCATATCTCATTCGTGCGGTGTGAACAGCTCATACTGCACGCTCATGCTTAAAGCGCGCAGCTCATACTTGCACGCTATTTACGCAGCTCACACATACAGTGCCTAGTTGCTATGATTCTATGGCGCGGCTACTGCATACTTACAACATACAGCTGCCTGAAAGCTTCACATGCTTCAGTATCCATATATTCACAGTCTTTTCCACATAGTGCACAGCTCATACTTGCACAATTCATACCAACTGAGCAGCTGATATATATTACAGCGCGCAGTTACACATAGCTAGATTTCAGTATATATATAGCGTACAGCTAATTCATAGTGTACAGTACAGAGTTCGATGTAGCTGGCCGCATATTTCGGAACAGTTACCAATCACCCAACTGTAGCCGTTGATAGAGTAGGTTAAGCATGAGCCAGTGCCCACGGCCGGCTAGTCAGTTCCTCGCTGTAGTACGTGCATTCAACAGTAACCGCTGCTTGCTGATATATATGCTTTTGTTTAGACTCGAAACAATCTCTGTATCAGAGAAAACAATTGGCATGGGCACCGATCATTAAATTGAAGCTGCGATACCAGCCTGTACGTTGGCTCTGCTGGGTGAATTCAGCCCACTCCGGCGCATTATCAATGCTGATCGTTGACAGTCAGTCGAACTGAGATGTAATTAGCAACATTGATATTGTGATGCTGTTCTCATTGCTTCATATATAGTTGTTCACTAAAATCAATCCATCCAGCCCGACATATCTCTATTTTAAGCCAAATTGTAGTAACGGAGAGGGATGTATTACGGGAATATATATTAAGAATTTTCCCTGTACATTCATGGATACACGTATAGTAGTCGCACCATTGCAGAGCTTTCCATACCTTAGCACTTAGCTGTAGTGCGTAGCTGCTATACTTGCATACTAGCATGACACTTCAAACTTCACCCCTCCACACATACCGTTTCACCTAGCTACTCGCTCAATAGTGTATGGTGTACTAACTGCGCCATACCAATGCCCACTTTCAAGCTTCACTGCTGCTTTAGGATCTTCCACGCAACAGTTACTCTACATTACACAGCTTCCATACATAGCGTTGCACATTAGCTACGTTCAATAGTGTAGGTTTACTAACCATGTCACTGCCGCGGTATCTTTCATATATACGATGTATAGCCGTTGCCAACATGGCACATCCACTCACCTACTGTAGTTCCTTACTGCGGTCTCACACCTACTGCAGTTATTCCCACCGCTTCCCTACTGCGGCCTACTGCAGTTATTCCACACTGCAGAGCTCATGCATCTTCATACGGCTAGCCGTTGATCGCAGCTACCGTGCATCCTTCTTTCAATGGTATATATGGTATATCGCTTATCGCGTTATATGGACCTACTCGCTTTTCTTGCCCTTCGACTTCTCCTCTTCTGCTAGCGTAGCAAGAGTGGAGAAAGCAGGGGCAGCAGCAGGAGCAGTGGACGCCTCAGACATCGCGTCTTGCAGCGATCGCATCTTTCTGGCCGCCTCAGAGAGTGAGGCAGGCACGGCAGGAGCCACAACATCATCCGAAGCGGGAATGTCCGAAGCAGGGATGTCTTCAGGAGTGCTACCCGAAGACTCAGCAGCATCAGCTTCAGCAGCAGCAGCGGCAGCGGCAGCATCAGCAGCAGCAGCATCGGCAGCAGCCTTCTCCTTTAACAACAACTTTTTGTCTACATCAAACAACCTGAGAAGCAGCTCCTCCGTGTTCTCCTTGGGAGCCATCAGGTTAGTGCTGGCCTTGCCTCTCCAGAGGGGGTATATGGCACCGTTGAGATGCCAGATCGCACATCCCTCGCTGATGTTCATCAGCTGTTCGTGCAGCTCGGGGTCCATCTCCTTGATGATGTCGAAGCGAATAAACGTCTCCGAGCACAGAGCCTTGAGCGTGTCCATTCTGGTGGTGGTGACGATTCGCTTAGTTGCAAACGGGGAAAGCATCGAAATGCCCTCGATCTGCACTCGCCATTTGCACTCACCGTCGTTGCGCTGGGCGTTGAACAGCTTGATGCCAGCATGGATCAGCTTCAGCTTCTGGTCGTTGAACTCCAAAATCGGCTTCAAGCAGGGCGCAACGTAGTAGATGGTGCGGCTGGGCTCAGCCTCCGCGTTACGAACAACCAGAGTGTTCAGCTGGAACTCGGGCTTGATACCATAGAACTTCACGCAGCTCTCCACCTCGGGGTGAGTGGGCGAAAGGAACTTGAAGGGCTCCTCGAACGCGGGGATGTTGTACGGAAGCTTGGGCTCCTTAGGAGGCTTTTCAGGTTTCTCGGCCTTGGTGACGGGCTTCTTCTCGGGCTCTTCAGACTTGTCGCTGTCGCTGCTAACAACAGGGTTGGTCGTACCGGAGTGAGGAGCAGTCAAGTTGGCCCGCTTGACGCCGCTGTCGCTGCCTTCAGCCTCGAACTCAGCCGTCCTCTTGTTGCGCGAAACCTGGGCTGCCAGCATGTCCTTGGTCTCAACCGCCGGGCCGTCGAGCTCCAGAACGGCAATGAAGAAACCTCCACTGTTCTGCTGGTGGGGATAGACCCGCACAGCACGATCCAGGTGGAACTCTGCCACCTCCTCGTCCGTAGGCCTGAACCAGCTGCGGGGCATGCCAGAGGGAATATCGCTGTCGCCCAAGTCGAACCACTTCTTGGTCTGCTTCTCCTGGACCTTCCAGCTGGAAATGCCCGGGAACCGCTTGAGTTCAGGAAGGTCTTTGCTCACGTCCACCAGCTTCAGATTGGGGAACTGGCGCAGCAGCTGAGCCACAACAGCCTCGTTCTCGATCGGGTTCAGCGAGCACGTGGAGTACACCAGCCTGCCAGCCTGCTTCAGCAAGTGAACGCTGCGAGTAGCAATGTTCAACTGCAACGTGTGAAGGCCCTGAGCATTGGCAACGACCCAGTCCTTCCACACGTTGATGTTCTTGCGCATGGTGGCATCGCCAGTGCAGGGGACGTCACACAGAATGCGGTCGAACTTCAAGTAGCTGCTGCCAAGCCAGATCTTGGGGTACATCTGGGCATCGTGGTTGGTAACAATGATGTTCGGGCTGTTCAGCCGCTTGACCTGGTGCGTGAGCATATGAGAGCGCTTGTAGTCGCTGTCGTTGGCAATCACCAGACCAGTAGGGGAGGGAGTATTATGGTGCAGAGCTTCCAGCAACTGGGTGGTTTTCGAGCCGGGAGATGCGCAGGTGTCCAGGACGGTGTGGTGCGGCTCCACCTTGAGGAACAAGGGAGGAATCATAGAAACGAGCTCCTGACGGCTGACGTTGCCAGCGTTTGTTTCTACCACCAAGAACCTCTGGAACTCACTGAATTGCGGATTGCGACGGATGACCTGCTTGCCGACGTTCACCTGCCAGGCGAGACGATCGGGGTAGAAAGGGAGCGGAATGGGCGCTTCAATGGGCACTCCATCCCAGGTTTGGTTCTTCAGCTTGGCTATGTGCTTGCTCTCCATGATCTCGCGCACAGCGATCACGTCCTTGGAGGTGCCGGTGATTCTGAAGGTGACAGGAAGCTCCTGCTGGCATGCCTGCTTGAATTTTTCAAACTCGGCAGGATCGGTTGAGGGCAGGCCCAGAGTACGGTAGTAGTTTTCCCATTGGGCGTTCTCTTTGGCGATGTTTTGCCAATTAACTCTTGGAGCACGTCCACCTCGGCGACCCATTGCAAACGCGAAAAAGCTAATGAAGTAGTGTTTAGTGGATGAAATCAGTTTGGGCGCGGGCAAGTGAAATTTGGGATATAAATTTGGGGCTCAAACGCTCCGTACCCTAGATCAGCCAACCGGTTGCACGCTCACCCCACAATATCCGACTGGCTGGCCGCTAACTCCGTTCAAGAACACACGCGTGACTCCAGCTCCGACGGCCGATGAATGAGCATGGACACCATCACGCACACACCCACGGTGCGGGCCAAGGCCACGCCATTCAGGCGCTTTCGCCTCTAGCCCACCATGTGTTCCCCTTCGATCCGCTCTCCAACACCGTAATTGCCATCAGTGTGGTCACCGGCATCACCCAGTTCCTCATTGCATGCAGCCCCAAGTTATCTGGGGGCTCTCTGGCATTTCTGGTGGCTTTTGCCGAAGGTGGCATGCTGGGCACCATTTTCCTGCACATTCTCCCAGAAATCCACTTCACCCAGACGTCTGGCATGTATGTAATTGGCGGATTTCTTACCTTTGTTGCGGTTGACAAGATCATGCGGGTCTTCAGTCCGAGCAGCAGTGAGCCACACTCACATTCTCACTCGCACTCGCACTCGCACTCGCACTCAGACTCACACTCAGAGAAGCTGGACAGTGCGAAGACTACAGTAGTCGGTAAACAACACGATTTGAAAAAACGAGGAGACAGAACCCCTGAGGTGCAGAAAGAAAACGAAACTGAATCTCTGAGTTCGCCTAATGTTCCCTCAGTTAGCCTCTCTGCCTGGCTGAATATACTGGCAGACTCCCTGCATAATGTCACTGACGGTATTTCGCTAGCACTGGCTTTCAGCAATGGCCCCGCTACGGGGTTTTCGGCCTTTTTGATTATGTGCTGCCACGAGATCCCGCATCAATTCGGCGACTTTGCCTTGCTAATCAACAACGGCACTACAAAGTCATCTGCTCGCAAGGTGCAGTTGATCACCGCAACGGGAACCCTTGTTGGTGCAGTCATTGGAAGCTCTATCGGGGCGCTAGGTGCTGCCTTCGAAGAGGCTGTTTCGGCTGGAACGGCAGGCGTGTTCTTGTACGTTGCTACTGTAGGCGTTCTACCAGAGATCCTAGAAACAGAGGGAGATTCGGTTGGCGAAAGAGCTTTCCTAGGTCTTCTTCAGCTGGTGGGGATCCTCAGTGGAGCTTCTTTGTTGCTGTTTCTCGATTGATAGGCACCACATTGCCTGATAAGTGGTGTGCCATATCTCCTCTCTGCTGCTTTAATAACCACTGTACTTCCTTGCCTGATCAGTGGTGCATTTTATAATTCTTTCTAGTTGCTTCAAAATTGCCAAGTATTATACAACCTTGCACAATCTTGCACAGTATTGCACAGCCTTGCACGGTATTGCCAGTATTGCATTGCCTGATTCAGTGGCAGTGCTGATCCGAACGCAATACTTACAGCGTGCGAATGGATATTTACAGCTAGTACACATATTCATATAACTCTATCGCTATGTGCACACAATAAATAATACACAGCCAGCTGTGATAATAAATAAGGATCAGTCGAAGAGACCTCGCACATTGGAGGGTGCCCCCTGAGTATACCCCACCTCAAACACTTCTTCAACATTCGCATCATCCGCCTCTTGGGCGTGTTCTAATGTACCGGCTGGTGCATCACCTCCAGTATCAGCAGCGACTGTATCACCCAGACCATCTCTATAATTTGGCTGGTTAGGTCCAGTGGGATCGTGTGTAACGAGTTGGTCAGACTGAGGGTGGATGGGATGACCGTGAGTAGAAAGATGGTCATGAGGGAGTGGGTGATGGGCATCTGCAGCGTGGCTAGAACGAGTGGGTACGTGATGATCAGAATGGGTAGTATCTGTAGCGTGGTTAGAATGATGACCCGAATGAGTAGTTGCAGCGTGATTAGAACGACTAGGAGTGTGGTTACCAGAATGGGTAGCATCGGCATAACCAGGATGAGTAGGTGTGGCATGATCAGGATAGTTGGCATCTACAGCGTGATTAGCATGGGTTGAGAAACCAGGTTGGTTGGCATCCAAAACATGGTTAGAATGAGTATAGGCGCGACCAGAGTGGCTAGCATCCGCAATGTGGGTATTATCATACCCCTCAACCATGTTTGGGTAGGTATCAACTGCATTGTTGGCAATACGACCCGCTGCAGCAACTTGATCCGGGTGCACAGAAAGGGTACTCGAACCAGTCGATGTAGCGTCCTGAGTAGGAGGCTCCGAGAGGAAGAGCCTGGGGGTGCCCCTGACCTCACTGTTCATTTCATCATAGGCCCAGCCAGGCTGTCTGCCGATTTTGAGCCAGCCGGTCTGGCTATTTGAGTCACTGCTTAGTTTGGATAGAAACTTAAACGTGTACTCGAATTCTGGAAACACTGGTGACACAACCTTCAAATCCAAAATTGTGGTCGAGGCAAATTTGTTGCCGTTGAACGTGGCCCGCAGCTTCATTCTTTCACCTATGCGATTAAAAAAACCAATTACAGTGCGAAACTCCTTGAACTTAAATATAACTTGGCGTGGAGTTCGTGTGGTTATCTGGTTGAATATTTTAGGATCGAGGGAAACTGTAGTGCTCAATCCTGAGCTGTTGACGATCCCACGGCTGCGACGGACCGAGATACGATTGAGTTTGCGTGTATGTATGTTCACAAGGTCTGACAGGAAAGAGAATTTGATCTCGTCCGCTCCCAAATCACAATGGGAGAATGCGTCTCGCAGGCGGGAAGTTAGGCATTCGAAAGAAAAAGGGGTATCACTGGCTGGTGGGAAGCTTATATGGGGTGCCACAGTCTGGATGCAGGGAGAGAACAACGTTTTCTTGACCCCAGTATCGTAAAATGCGCGAATCTCCAGCAATTCCTCACCTGAAGCACTGGTGATAAAGCCCCATTCCATGCCAACAGGCTTTCCGCGACTTATCACCCGCGAGGCAATCTCCGTGGCCTTGGCTTTCACATATACGTTTACATTTTCTCTCCCGTCATAAAACTTGGAAGGAACTACTGTTTCTCCGAGTACAGTCAACGAGGAATTGACTATCGATAACCGTAATGAAACGGGGCTAACAATGATATTTATTTGCTCTCCTATTCTGCTATAGGCTATTAGTATTCTGCATAGCGACGAAATTACTTTGGGGTCGTTGAACACTAGCATGAAGTGACCCTTTCAGGCAGTGGCACTAGCGGAAATAGGTAAACAAGTCTGTGTAAGCATTTACGCTGTGAATGTGGTTTTTTCAAACATCCCTAAACTTAGCAGCTTCACCTAAATGTCTTAGTCAGGACGCCGTGGTGGGTGATATAAGCACCGGTGGGTGTTTGATCCACAGCTGATCAGCCCTGACAACGAAAACACACATGCCATATTTTGCTCGAGGACTGTGATCGGGATCTATGCTTTTAGATGGACATAACGTGTAGTAGCTAGCACCGGTATGCAATAACAAAAAACATTAGCGCAGGATGAGCTCTATAGTGATTTCAGTGTTTGTAAATAAATGCACTCGGCATGTGTCACTCAAACGGCAGAGCACGTGTGGTGCGATATGCTGGTTTAGGTGCGTAGCCTTGCGGTGTGGGGAGCAGGCAACAACACATGTGCGGTTTAAAACGCTATTTACATACTCTGGAAACTGTATATGATAGCTTATCGCGATATTTTACGCATAAGGGCCCTGTGGTCATTACCGGTACTACGCTTTTTCCTCCACCGATTTCTGGCGTGTCACGCACGCGTAAACGATAGACGTGTACTGCAAGGCACACCTAGCCCTATAATACAGAACGTGCTAATGTTACACCCTGCCCACTCGATGGGTCTACGCGGAGGAAACTGCATTCCGCGAGTGAACTGACCCACACTGAATAATATACACCTAAATTACTCGGCGAAATCACGGCGAGCGGGAGTAGCGGTGGTGGCTGGGCCATCGTACGATTATTATACGCGCGCAAGAATGTCTCAACCGCCCGGGTGTGGAATTGTGATTTACCGTATACATACCCATACCCACAGAGTGGAATTTTAATTGTGATTTTATGCATATGTTTGTTGTTGGCTTTACAGACGATTAGGTCATCCTAAACACTTCCCAGGCACAGGCTTCCCTCCTGACTCCCCAGGCTTCGGAGCAACTGATCTACTGGCTAAACATTCCGTGTCCCTCTGACATACTCATCTAGAGCATACGATTGATTAGTCGATTATACTGGACCTCCTGTTGATGAACTAATTGATGAGGCACAGCATAATGATACTAAACCTCAGCATACTGTGGCTTTCTCTTATGTTGCCTACGTCGGCAGGCTCCAGCAATTCGTTGACGCTATGCTCTAGCCAGAACACCGGCAACGGCGAGAAACACTCGTTCAGCGTGTACATGTCGTATGGAGCATGTACTTCGAACTGTGCTGGCTATGCATTTGCGATCCTGCAGGGCCAGAATTGCTGGTGCTCCAATGATCAGCCTGGCTCTACTACCGATGTCGGCAGCTGCTCGCAGAGCTGTCCAGGCTACCCCAGCGATATGTGTGGAAACCAAGATGAGGGCCTGTATGGATATGCCCAGCTTGGGCTCCCGAGTGCCACGGTTGGAGGATCCAGCTCCAGCACCAGCTCGAGTTCGAGCTCGAGTTCCAGCACCAGCACAACCAGTACGTCTAGTACACAATCAGCATCATCTAGCATAACGGATACGTCGAGTACAACATCCAGTAGTGCCACGTCAAATACCCCATCCAGCAGTACTTCGAGCAGCACGTCGAGTACACCAAGCAGCACATCTAGCAGCACATCTAGCAGCGCATCTAGCAGCACACCCAGCAGTACATCGAGTACATCGAGTACCCCATCCAGCAGCACATCCAGCAGCACATCCAGTACATCCAGCAGTACATCTAGCAGCACATCTAGCACTTCATCTAGCAGTGCTACATCTAGTAGCACATCTAGCAGCACGTCTAGTAGTAGTGCAGGAGCCACAACAAGTTCTACATCAAGTCCATCCAGCATTTCCAGCACCAGCAGTTCTAGCTCTGCTAGCAGCTCATCCAGCAGCGAACAAAGCACGACCACGTCCAGTACGCCCACATCTAGCACGCCCTCGTCCAGCACACCCAGCACATCCAGCTCTAATAGTGCGAGCGCCACGGGTCAGTCTACAGTCAGCACGCAGCTGCCACCTAATTCCAAGAGCAGCAAGTCTGGTTTCTGGAACAGTGGGGGCAAAGTAGCGGGCACGTTTGTCGGCGTCGGCATTGGCATTGTGCTGATCATTGCTTTGTTCCTACTGCTGCTGTGGCGACGCCGCAAGCACAAAAAACTGGCCCGCAGCAAGGAAACCGCGGGTATCATGGCCCACGACGGGTACTCTGGGCGCTCTTCTCCCAGCGGGCTGGGCCCCGGGGTCGCTCGGGGGCGCCCCTCGTTCAGTGGATATGCAGGCGGCTCTACAATGGGCAGTGCGCGCGAGCACAGCGTGGGCAGCGGGTTCAACGACGACGTCACCCTGGTGAATCTGTTCGACCAGCGTGTCGACCCTGACAAGTTCTACATGCGTTGGGAGCAAAACGGGTCCCAGGCAAGCCTCCAAGATAATGACGATTACAGCCGCAAGGTTCTACGCGTGGCTAACCCAGACAATGCACCATGATAGACGAATTTGAATGACTTTTATTTAATACCTGATGTAATACTATTTTATACCTCGCAACTGTTCCTCACTGGGCCTCCGCTACCTCCTCGTAAGGATAGTCCTTTTTCTCGACCTTCTCCTTGAACACCGCGTGAACATGATCGCACACATCCTTGAGGTCCTGGAGGCCTTTCTGGAACGCCTCGATGGCGGAGATGTCGCCGTATGTTTGTATTCTTAGGTTCATCAGGGCCTCGCTGGGATGAGGGATCGAGTAGCCGCAGAATTCCACATCGGGGTTCTTCATAATTATGTAGCGTAGCGAGTTTCCTAGTGTATGGTCCTCTTCCTTGATCTGGAACGTAGCGGCAGAGCCGTCACTGGACATTCCGGGGAGAATTTTTACTTTTTCGGGGTCGATAACCATTCCATTCTCCACCGGCGAGTGGACAGAGTCCGTCATCGATACGTCCCCACTCATTCTGCACTTGGATAGGGATCGAAAAAAATCCTGATCAAGGGTACTTGGAACCCTTATACTGCTACTGCTGTGGCGTGGTGTGGTTGTAGTGTAAACAAGCAGGGTAAGTGCATGTGTTAATTGCAGATGCACTGAGAGCGGTTTCGTGTGTGTAAATGAATAACATGTAAACACACGATTGCGTGAGTGCAATGTGTAATTTATGGATGCTGGGAACGTTGGCGGGCAACAATAGATGCACAGTGGTATAGTAAGTAGATGCCAACGCAATGTAGGCGGTAGTGGATATGTGCGTAGCAGGTTGTGTGCACAGTTCTGGCCATGAGAGTGTATCAATGTATCATGAGAGTGATGATCAATGTATCACCGAAGTTCAGTAGGTATGTGTTCAATGCGCAGGTTAATATATAATAAGTGGATTGCAGATACGATGCGCTAATATCTGGAAATGGCCAGGGTGAAATATTGATATCTAAGGTGGTGGTGTAACATGTATAATATAGCAGTTCGGGATTGTGAACATTCGAGGAATCAAGAATTAAGGGTGGTGTAGTTACTGGTGATTTAGGTAAGTGATGTATGCGAACTTATCAGGTAGGGTATAATTGAGGCAAGTGTGGGTTTATCGTGGATATGACGGTCGCGGGAATGCTGTGGGAGTGATGGTGGTGGAGGTGGTGGAATTTATTGAGTTTTAAGGAGTGGGATTTATCGAGGGTATGGTGAGCAGTTCGACTATTCATTGTGAGTGACGGGCTAGCCTATGTAACGGCTGATGTTTGGGTGTGGCGAGCAGCCAGGGCCAGCTATATACTTCTGTATAGATAAATAACACTGCATATACCCTTAAAGACCTTCCTGAAATGTTTCCAGGCTCCCAAACATGGACCGCCAATTTCTGTCATTGGCCGATACATTCAATACAGACCATACATCTGTAATTGATACAGGTGAACATCGTTTAACATTTATTCGACGCGTGGAAATCCTTAGAGGACACTCAATTCCTCTTTCCTCCAATGCTACCAACAAAGGTGTAACTAGAGCACATTCTCCTCCATCTCTCCCTAGGATTCCTGCAAAACGCTTGGTGCCTACCCCAGAATTGAGCTTCACACAGCCGAAACAGCTCTGGAAGATTGTGGCTAACGTCAGCGTGGCCAATATTAGAGAAGATTATTATTCCACCACACTAACTGGCTGTAGTTCGTGGGTCCAGGACCCTTGTCGGGAAGAAAGTGGGCTGGAGAGGCATCGCTCATCAGAAGCTGAACGCAGTGCCATTTCTGCGTTGAACGAGCTCGATGAGGTGAATTTTGTCACTATCCAGGGAGTTCACTGCTGGAGTAAACAGCTGGGGTTTCGTTCTATTATTTCTATCAGCCCGTCACACTTCTCAACAGATATCATTGTGTGTGTTGCGAAGTCAAAACTCGGCTTGGTGGTAACGGGGTACAACAATGGATTTGTAGAAGTGTATGACTTGCTGGAGAAAAAACGATTGTGTTATGCTACTGTGGAAGAGCTACTTAGGGGCACTGCAGGCGGTGCTTCTCAGGTAGCCTCTGCGCGAGGCCATTCACACCCAACCCATTTGCTATGGATCAGTGGGGTTGTCCCTCCAAATAAAACATCGAATACTGGTAGAACTGTACAGCCAGTGCTATCTACAAGACTTAACCACCATCTTCACTTTGTATTGGGTGATTCACACGGCCGGGTTTTACGGGTTGGTATTCTAAAACACAAACTTGTGGTGCAGGAGGTGCTGAAAACAACAGCTTATCACCATGAGAACATATGCTCCATGGCGCTAGATCGCAGCGAGCGGCAGCTGGCTGTGACCAGTACCGATTCGATGGTCAGCGTATGGACTAAAGGCGATAATGCACCCCCGAGTGCCCAGTTTTCGATGTGTATTTTTGCTCAACCACACAATTCAGCCGTGCGGGGCGTCTCCTTTTGCCCCGGGTGTCCGTACTTATTAGCAACTGGTGGTGGTCGACATGACCGCACCTTACGCGTGTTCCACTTGGCTACTAATGAGCTGACTTTTCAACTCACAATGCCTGGCCAAATAGTGGCCTTAATATGGCTCAGTAAATGGGAGTTGTTCGTTGGCTTGGGCCACTCTAGAGTTGGTAACTACCACGGTCTTGGTAAGGTGCTGAGTATCGCTACCAGAAAAGTTGTAGCAGATATTCCTGGTGAAGGATACACACTGAGTGCGGTGAAGACTGCCAATGGGATGTGTCTAAACAGCAGCATGGCACGACTGATTACTTTCTCGTGGCAGTGTGATAGCATTTCGTTGATCCCTTCAAGCAGACTTCTGCGATGCCCGCTCTCATTACCAATGCCACAGTTCAGGTAGAATGCAGCGGATAATATATTTGGGTTCATTGTAATATATATGCAGTATGTAGAGTCTAGAGTCTAGAGTGTATATACTACTTTTGTATATACATATTGTATACATTTGTGCATTTTTCGGTGTGTGTTATTTCACACGCTTAGCAGCATATACTGTAATACACCAAATTGCACTCTATAAGTATAGAGATGGCCTCTCAGGTCCTAAGATGACGGTGCAGTTAGGCCCATCATCGCGATAGCTGCACTTCAATGCATGCACCTGTACCCCATATTACATACGTGTGGCATACCCACAGTAATTCCGGTAATACTAAAACAGATCTACGTAATCCACTCATAGTGGAATGATCTTACATGCTTGACTCATATTATCGCATATATGACTCTAACATCTTAATCAGGTGTACCAGCCTAGAGACAATAATATAATTGCAATAATCTCTTATTATTGGACAATATAAACCACAACTAGACCGATGTCATACATATGCACAGCTACGAATGAAATTCACATTGCAAATGACCCATCATCTATTTATATCTACGCCTGTCAATATGCGAGGGTACATGCAGTTCACCCCACTCGCCCTTTCAGTTGGCTGAAAAGTTACTAGATATTAAAAATATTAAACAACCGTCGAACAGAACGGTGAATAAATTAATAACAGTTACATATTTGCATAATAGTATATATTGTTTATGTCTGGGGTGTTGCTACCGCAAAGTAGCCTCGGTATTACACTATACTAACATAATCAGCAAATCACACTCTCAAGCAGCGGGAAAAAATAAATTATTGGGTGGCCGTGCATGCAATAAAGACTGAGTAACAAGAAAAAATAAACGAAATACAGCTAGAAAATTTTTTTTGGGGGATCAGTACTGGTGAGGCTGAAATATGGCATTTAGCCTCATGAACAGGTGCAGCTATATATAGAAGCACGCAGATGGATATGCGCTTCCCCGTGCTGGTCTGGTGCTGCAGATCGGTCCGCTAAGGGCTAGGTTAACAATAAGCCCACTGGTTCCCCGCAATGTCTCCACATCCTCGTCCCATACTACATAACGCCAGCTTTTGTCCTTACACCGTATGGTTTTCAGAGGTTGGAGTCTCGCGCGGAAGATCGTGCTGCCGTTAGGCATCCCGACCGCGCTTATGACTGCATTCTTAATCTATGATGATCGTAAAAGCGAGAAGCGATACAATGAACCGCATCACACTGTAATTCCTCCCATGACTCCGCCGCCGCGCACACGCCAGGAGATTCTTCGCTCTCTGGCTGAAACAGCCGAGTACGATATTTTGGTGATTGGAGGCGGTGCCACGGGTACCGGAGTTGCGTGGGATTCCGTCACCCGTGGCTACAAGACAGCATTGGTCGAGAGAGACGACTTTGCAAGTGCAACAAGCTCAAGGTCTACTAAGCTGGTCCATGGTGGCGTAAGATACCTGGAGAAGGCCGTCTGGCAGGCCGACTACAACCAGTACCTGCTCGTAAAAGAAGCTCTTGCTGAGCGTAGCCATTTCCTCAACATGGCTCCTCACCTTAGCTTCCCTCTGCCGATTATGATTCCCGTGTACAAGTGGTGGCAGTTGCCCTACTACTACGCTGGTGTCAAGATGTACGATCTCATTGCTGGCTCTGCCAACTTGGAGTCGAGTTATTTGCTCAGCCGCACGCGTGCTCTGCATATGTTCCCGATGCTGAATGAGTCACAACTGAAGGGTGCCATTGTCTACTACGATGGTTCGCAGAATGATTCTCGTATGAATTCGTCACTGGCAGTTAGTGCCATTGAAAAGGGTGCTGACATCCTCAACTACACCGAAGTTGTGGGTCTCGTGAAAAGTGATACTGGAAAGATTGTTGGTGCTGAAGTTGTGGATCGCGAAACTGGCGACAAGTACACAGTGAAGTCGAAGGTTGTTGTGAACGCCACTGGCCCATTCACTGATGCCATTCGTCACATGGACGACCAGAAGGCACCCAACATTGCCATTGGCTCATCTGGCGTTCACATCGTTCTTCCTGGTTGGTACTGCCCTGGCAACATTGGTCTACTAGACGCTGCCACTTCTGATGGTCGTGTTGTTTTCTTCCTGCCTTGGCAGGGATCTACAATCGCTGGTACCACCGATCGTGCCTGCGAGATCGAGGGCAACCCCGAACCTGCGGAGGAGGACATCCAGTTCGTGCTCAATGAGGTCAAGCACTACATTGACGGTAAACTTGACGTTAAGCGGGAGGACGTTAGAGCAGCCTGGTGTGGAATCCGTCCCCTGGTTAGAGACCCGTCAACCTCAGACACCCAGAACGTTGTGCGCTCCCATTCTGTAATTGTGAGCGACAATAACCTGATCACCATTGCAGGTGGTAAGTGGACCACATTCCGTGAGATGGCTGAGGAAACGGTAAATAAAGCTGCAGAAGTGGCCCATTTGCCTGATAGAAAATGTGTCACTCGCGAGGAGCAGCTTATTGGTGCCAAGGGCTGGAACCACCTCACGTACACAGACCTCATTCGTGAATTTGGCATCGAGCCCAACTCTGCGCGTCACCTCAGTGAAAACTACGGTACCCGTGCATTCGATGTAGCTCGTCTATGCACACCCACCGCCCTCACTCCTGACGGGCGTGTGGTGGAGCGTAATGCCCGTCTTGCCGCCCTCTACCCATTTTTGGATGGTGAGATTCTTTACGCCATGTCTTATGAGTACGCACGCACTCCTATGGATGTGCTGGCCCGCCGCACTCGATTGGCGTTCTTGGATGCTGAGGCTGCTAGAGACGCATTGCCGACAGTCATTGAGATCATGAGCCGGAGGTTGAACTGGTCGCTGGAGCGCCAAGGCCAGGAATTCACCCGCTCCGTACAGTGGTTGCAGGCCATGGGCTTGCAGGACCACCGTGCCCCGGCAGGCGAGATTACCGTCGCCCGGTCACTCATGCCTATTTCGAGGAGCCATCCGAAGCTTCACCTGAGTCCGTGATGCAGGCTAAGATTGCTGCTACTCAGCCGGAACAACAGGTTGCTAGAGACAACTCTAACGATGAATCCGCAGAAAAAACCACCAATTAGATTCCCGTTCTGCATTCACACCTAGATGGATATATATGTTCAACGCCAGTGGATATTCATGTAGTACGCAGCTCGCGTACTGTTAACCCATGGAGTCGTGTATATACTGTAACAATAATACTCATATGTAATGCCAGGAGTGTCTTAGATAGATAGAATAACATTTTGAAACACACAATAGACAACACAAAACGCCAAATTTACGGATTAAAAGTATACAATGAGTTACCAACTTTGCAGCGTGATCCATAAGGATGTGACGTCGATACGGTATTGGCATAAGTTAAAATCACACTTTTAGTGTGAGATATACAATATGATGGTTAGCTTTCGGTTGGGCTGCTGATGTGCCAACAGTATGGATATACGATACAAGCAGTGCGTCTTCTTTAGAGTATGAGATAATGCTAAGTTTACGGTGTGTTTTATACGATATATGCTAATGTCACGGTATGAGTACCGATTATATTTGAAATGATACGGTTATGCAAACTTCAGTGTAATATCCACAAGAGACGACACAGATAGTAGAAGCAGAGATATACGTGACAGGAACTGTAGGATCCGTGATGAAAATGCCATATCAGCTCGATCGTATACACGGATAAAGGGGCTTATGGATGCTCATCATGCACATACAGGTGATCTTCAAAAAGTCTTAAAAGCTGCATCACTCAGGATGGTCTGGAATTTCTAGCTTGGAGAGACAGTTCTCCTGACATTCGAAATATTGCTGCACGAAAAGCATATCCTGGCGATCGTAGTCGCAGAACCGGGCAAACTCCTGGAAAGTAGAACCGATGGACCAGCCTTGGGAGAGACGCAAACAGCCAACAATAAGCGATGTGGTTTGTCGACCGTTGAGGCAATGGACATACACTGGGCGCTTGGCGGGGTTCTGCAATATTAGCAGTACACGGGCGACCAATTCATGATTGATAGGAACCCCACGTTTCTTTTTAGACTTCGACTTCTGCGCTGCACCTTCTAAGTGTATAAACTCCACATTGTTCCCAAGACCAAGCAGATCCGAATCAACCAACGCATCAGGAGTGATGCTAATGATTGTTTTAAGCTCAAGATGCTTCAGAAACTCTGCAAATATGGGCTTTGGATAGCATCCTCTATAAATCCCCGAATCAACGACTCCAAACCGCAAAGGGGGAACCAGTTTGGGTTCAGCCGTTGCAGCCGGGCGTACCTCCGACGGTAGGTCCGCGACTGGGGAAGGTCCCATTGCTGGATTCACGAACGCACGGACGATCTACGTTCTTGTTAGATGGTTACATCATGCCTCTACCCATTTAGCTGGTTATACCCTAAAACCCGAATTTAACCGTTGGCTGCACCATGCGCATCTCATGCTGAAAACCAAGTAGCAAGACTGATGTTAAAGTCTCATGCCACTACGCTCTAACAATTATAAATAAAGAGCTACGTATGTATTCTACCCGAGAGTGGGTAACTGTAAGTATGGAAATCCAAGCAGTCAAAAGTACATTCCATAGATCTTTGCAGTCAGAGGTGCATTGAAATTAACGATAAAAATCTTCCGACTCGTTATTGTGCAGAGTAGTAGCAAAGTCCTACTACGGTTTATGTTGTGTAAGATTCAAATTTTCAGGGTGAATATGTTTAATGAAGTATATAAATGCATCTTCCAGCCAACTGCAGAGCAGCTCAACTGGAAGCAATCCGTATATCTGACATGCTCTGTTATATGAGCTATACTTCCAGCGCTTGCTAGAAAACAGTAACTCTAAAAGGAGTCTAAAGTGAGGGTCTCGCCAATGGCACTGCCATCAATGACCCGCTTAAAATCGGCGAAAGAAAGAGCACCCTTGCCAGAAGTATCCGCTTGAATGATGGTCTTGTCTACAATCTGCTGTAATTGCGAGTTCTGCAGGTTGTCGCCTACCATTTGCTTGAGAATAATGAACAGCTCACCGTTCGACAGCAGGCCATCGCCATCGATATCAAACATGTTAAATGTGAACTTCATCTTTTCTTCCAGTTTACCTTTGGATGAGAAAATGGATAGCGCGTGTACAAACTCACCGAAATCCACCTCACCGTTCCCGTCAGTGTCAAACAATTCGACGATGCGGCCAGCCAGTGGGTTGTTCTGGACCGTTGGGATGGCCAAAAACTCATTTTTCTCGATCGTGCCACTTGAATCAGCATCAATCTTCATGAACCGCATCAACAGACGGTTCAGTTCATCCTGGTCAAAGTTCGAACCTTCCACAAGAATATCAGGCACTTTCGACATGAGTAAGCTTCCCCACAATGCTCCCCGCCCTATAAGCTCCGTATTCAGCTAGGGGTTGGCAAATCCATATAGGTTAGAATCAGCTGTAAAAAAACTATATCATAATAACGTAGTGGAGGCTCGAATTATACACCTATTATGTATAATATATTTACTTTATAGCCCCAAATACATTGAGAGCTGCCGCTTACCAGGGCAATATGGGTATTTATTTAAAGTATATAGGCAAATATACTAAGTTTAACACGGATGTGGCTTTTCTGTATACAATCCAACATAACGTGTCGTTCATTCGATGAAGATCTTTGTATATATCAATAATATGCCCAGGTAACACGTACTCATTGATCTACAGTGTTAGTTCGTTACTTACAATTTCGGATCAACTTTCTGAATGGGGGTTCAAGAAAGATAGTTGTCCAACTATACGCTTGATTCATATCATAAGCTACTAATTATTATTAGCCGTGATCCCAAGAGCCACTATCCCCACATCTATCCAAGGATACCGCTACATGCTGCACAGCACTTCACTACCCATCTTTATTCAAGGATATATAGCTGCTCTATAGTATCTTACTAGCGAAATAGTTCCGGGAGAAGCATGGGCTCAGGAGCTATGCTACCATAATCTCCTGGTTTTTATAGTAGCATATGGTAGCAAGGTGTGTGATGTTTAGGTTTGTTAGAATTAAACTTCCTCGTTGAATGTAGCAAGCTGTCAGTTAAAGCAAATACAGATTATTAGAGGCTGCAGTGTGTATTGACTGACGTAGAGCTGGATTTGGGCAGACAGTCAATTATAAAAAGCTATTGTCTAGTGAGTGACACACGATGAAACGCATAACATCTTCCACGGTATGGTGCAGTTACCGGGGTCCTCAGTTCATAATTCGGGTATTCGGTTTCATATGCGATGCTACTGGTATATACATATATGGATGGTATCGATACTCGAACCCGGTTTTAACAGACCGCTGTAACTTACATATAGGCACGTGTAATGTAGTCCCAAGAAGTGCACATTTTTGTAATAATCCATCGCATGCTGCATGGCATCCGCTAGGGTATGATTTACAGCCTAACGGAAAGCGGTTTCAGCAACGATAGGCGATAAAGCTGAATAAAATATTTCACGGAAATGGCACCATGCTAACTGTTAACATCCAAATATATATACAACTACATATACGCTAGGTGTCGCTGAGTCCCTCATGATGTGCCACACTCAACCGTTTAGCTGCCAGTGGATTTAAAGGTCGAGGATTTTGTTTCACATGCATGTTCGAAATATGCAAATGGGCGGCAGTGTGGTTCTGTCTGCGGTTACTTACCTTACCTTGCCCCGGCTCGAGTGCCCCCTCCTACCATGACAGTGGTGCTAAAAGATCGGATTCTGCAGCTTGGCGGCGATGATCAGGAGAAAGCAGTGATTGAACTTGTACAGGAGATAATAAAATCCAAAGAGAAGCTGTCGGTAACGCAGCTGAAGGGTGGAATCACCAATCAGCTGCTGCTTGTTGAGCAGGAGAACGGCACTAGGCTGCTGGTACGGGCATTCGGTAAAGGAACCGATAATTTTATTGACCGAAAACGTGAATTTGCAGTGCATAACCAGCTCCAGCGCTTGGGACTTGCCCCACGGCTCTATGGGCAATTTGGAAATGGGTTAGTGTATGGCTACGTACCTGGCAGAATAACCGAAGCGGGTGAGCTAGGAGAGGATTATATTATGCGCAACGTTGCCAGACGTCTAGCACAGTGGCATAGCTCCTTAAAGCCCGAAGCGGTAGCCCGTGAACTAGAATCTGATGGTGCTGCTAAGCCGCTGGGTGATTTCTGGAGTGTACTGCAGGGGTGGGTTGACCAGTGCCCAGAAGGGGTTCTTCCCATCAGCTTGGATGAACTCAAACACAATCTTTCGCTGCTCAAGAAAAGGATTGGTAGTCGTGGCGGTGTCGAGGTGATGGGCCATTGTGACTTACTGAGTGCGAACATTCTAGTGCCAGCCAGCACTGATCGCGTGGAGGGAGTTCCTGCCGCTCCAGTGGAAGTTAAGAACCCAGAAATCGTAACCCAAATCCGTAGCGAGGCCGCATTCATTGACTACGAATACGCCATTCCCTGCCCACGAGCATTTGATATTGCCAACCACTTCCAGGAGTGGCAGGGCTATGAATGTGACAAATCGCGGGTTCCTGAGCCCAACAGGAATTCTGAGAAGCTTGTGTTTTGGTGTGAGGAGTATCTGAAGGTGTTCCGGATTCTCACAGGGCGCGAATCGAGCCTCGACGATCTCATAGAGGAGCTGCGTGCTTGGTGGGGAATGCCTGGCTTTTACTGGGGTGTATGGAGCGCGATCCAGAGCCGCAGCTCGGATATCGACTTCGGATACCACGACTACGCTAGCAAGCGGTTCCAGGAGTTCTTGGACTGGAAAAAGATACAGCCATAACCACCGTTGTCATCTTACATTGCATTTCATATAATTCATAACGTATTCCGAGGCGTTCGAGCTGGAGGAAGTCGGGTGGAAACCTGATACTTAGATTAATGCCTATATTGTCCGCATCTGGAAGGAGCAGCTAACTATTTGTGATTCACACTTTCCAATAGCGGAACTTAATTAGCGAATTGGACAATTATCATGAGGGTGTAATGCAACAGCAAATTGAACAACTATATGTTCCTCAAAGCTGATGGTGAAATTAAAACAGTAATTGGATTAATAGGCGCCCATGTAGGCCAGTAGCGGTCGTAGGTATAACAGGCACTAAACGTATGAATGCTTGACCACACGTATGAAATACATCATGCAGTATGCATACACTTTATAACACACGCGTTGCGCTATTCATTAAGAACTGCACTATATTTGGTACTCGTGTTAGTTCCATAAACTACTACATAGATATAGAGAACTCGATAGGGAGCCTGCACTATAGCAGGCAATATTCCAAAACTCACGGTAACCACTGTTATCTTGAATACATTTATTAACCTTTAGATTTATCCAATGATGTGTGATATTTATATTATTCTTTCATGTCGCAATTGTGGCATTCACTAATAGCTCGCTGAACGGATCAGTTGGATTGTCAATCATATAGCTTGTTGACAATATGTTTATAGAATGAAAAAAAAACATATAATGCTGAAGTTTAGAATCCATATAATGCTATCCAAATATTTACATATTCTGTTGATATATACTCTTTGACCTCTGGAGTAAACTCTGAAATCGCACGTATGACCACTTTATGGGCTGCAATATTATCATATAGCGATTCTTATAAGTAAATAGCTCACATGTTCACAGGTGAGGCCTTAGTAGCCTAGTCGTTTACCAAGATGTAGCCGGGTAGCACCTTTAGCTACATCAGCCACATAGCTGTGGTTGGAGATTGCCCTTGAATAGACTCCGTAAAAGCGACTGAACTACACCACGTAGAGTGGTCAGCACCAGCTGTTTAAGGAGAAGTAGGCGATTTGGCCGAACTCTTTTTGCAACTCGAACCTCTAACCTAAGGGTTGATTCTCTTTTTGGAACCAGGGGAAACCGCGACACAATAATCACCTTGGAACTAAACACTCATATACATTGGGTTGCTTTGGGCAATTTGGGTGTTTAAATCATAATTTTTATGTAATTCTATGAATTATCCGATTAAACCAACAGGAAAGCAAACTAATAGGTAAGAACGTTATGTATGAGGTACAGATCTAGCACAGGTGCATATAAAAACTACGTAGCCGTCAAATATGATTGTGAAAAGATATGCGTGCTAATGGAACAGCAGTTTGAGAAAGTGCGCGCATTATAGTTAAAAGCAGTCGGAGGAGCAAATCTCACAATATTTGATAGCCTGTAGAAAAGGTACAAGTATGGTGCGAGCTAGCAGGGTACTGACTCAGTGTATACTATAAGTTCATAGTTACTGGTAGCGGAATGATACCAATGAATTGGACCATCGTATTCTCATGGTGACTAGTAACCCAGTTGAAATTTTTGACATGGTCACAGTGAAGTATTTGATATGTTTCGGATGATCCTATAGTTCTGTTCACTATAACCCCACTATGTACTAAATATGTGTTGGCGTCTAAATAA
This sequence comes from Starmerella bombi, assembly GCA_030579915.1. Taxonomy (NCBI): domain Eukaryota; kingdom Fungi; phylum Ascomycota; class Dipodascomycetes; order Dipodascales; family Trichomonascaceae; genus Starmerella; species Starmerella bombi. The sequence goes on from JAKTRX010000012.1 coordinate 273,936, forward strand.
TGTCAATAGAGCCAAATAGGAAAACCACGGTTTACTATTAGGTTTATTGATTTAATTATACGTTTCACTAATGTATCCGGACGCTAGATTCTATCATTGCTGTCAGGGTGGTTGCCATCATTCTGTTTGTTCATAAGACCGAATGCAGTAGTAACCTCATCCTCTAATCCCATTGTCGTCTCGATGTTCGCCAAGCCTTCTTCCCTGGGGTTTTGTTCCCAGCGGGAGTGCCTACGTGCCTCATCCAAAGACCGTCTAAGTTCCGGAGAAGTTTTATTGCGAGAACGGTCATGCGCAGTTGCAAAATCACCACTAGCACTTCGGCTGTGCTGACTGCGAGAGCGTGCATGGGCTCCTGCCATGGGGGACCTCATGCTTCTCGGCGAGGTCATACTGGGCGTATTCACAGGAGAGTCCCACTGGTACTCCTCAGTCTCGTAGGCACCATTGCCCACCCTGACGAAGTCTGGTGACATCAGAATATCGTCATGCGTTTCCGGCTGCAGCTCATAAGGTTGCTGCTTGCGGTTACGGCGTGCACGGCGATGCTTGAACCACTGAGGAATACGCTTCTGGTTGTAGGTGTCCGGTCGGTACGGGTTCTCGTAGTTCGCAGCGTCGGGGTCATCGGCAGCCAGCGGCGTGGACATAACAGTGTCGAATTCACCGAGTTTCCACTGTTCACGAACGATATCCACATCCTGAGGGTCCAAAAATGCCCGGATGGTCATGAACATGAAGTGGAACAGCAGACAAGTAATGGTTCCTAGCAAAACAACCGCCCAAAACACTAGCTGTCCATACACGTTGTGAGCAACGCCATAAGACTCAGCAGAGTACATGAGCGATGAGTAGATACCCGACCAGATCCACACCAGCAATGTGCTGATGCAGTTGATTGTCATCGAGAACCAGTCCCATCGATACTGGTTGGTAATCACGTACAAGTTACAGCTCATGACACTGAGCGTACAAGAAGCCAGTCCCATGTAGAACCGGTGGCTGCTTGGGAAACCACTTTCGTCAACAAAACGGCCACGATGGTAGCAGAAGTACGGGAAGAAAAAGCACACGAACGACTGGTAGAATCCCTCTCCCATATACAACCAGAACTTGCGATGACTGAAGTCCTTGCGCAGGATTCCTCGGCGGTACAGCTGGGGAACTGCTAGCGAAATCCTGTCAGGAACATCCTGGTCAAGGATGCCCATAATAATAACCGGCAAAGAGGTGAACGCCAGGTTGTAGAACATGAGGTAAGTATAGTCGTACAAGTAGGTAGCGTCAAAGTCCGAAAAGATACCATACCAAAACAGCGTGAGAGTGAACAAAGCATTTTTGTAAAAGAAGTTCGGGATCATCTCTGCGAGTCTTCGGTAGGAGAAGCGACCGTGCACCAACAGCAACCTGGCTAAGAACCGGAACTGACCTATGGCATAGTCACTAGACATGACAGCCTGACGGCCCTCTTCACCAGCAATACCAACACCAACGTTGGCCTCCTGAATCATAGCCACGTCGTTGGCACCGTCACCGATGGCCAACGTAATAACCTCCAAGTTAGTTCTGACCAGACGAACGACGGCTGCCTTTTGAGCAGGCGATACTCGGCAGCACATAACAGCCCTGCAGTGTTTGCAAAGAAGCAAGAACTTGTGCTGGATCGCCTGGTTGAGTGCGAGCTTGAGGGCATCACCGTCGATGATAACCGCGAACTCCGACGACGGTGCACTGTGGTCCTTTTTCGACTCCAAAAGCTCGTCCCAAGTGCCTTCCAGGCCAAAGTTCTTGAACAACATCTCGTCGATCTGTGCTGGAACACTGCCCTTATCACCGTTTTCAATCTTGATCGTCAGAAGCTTCATGCTGCTGGTAAGCAGGTTGCACGAGAATCCAATATTAATAGCAGTCTCCACCTTGTCACCGGTAAGAACCCACAACTTGATTCCACCGTCACCCAGCAGCTGGATAGTGCGGGGAACACCGTCCTGCAACCTGTCCTCAATGGCTGTGCCTCCAATCAACGTGAGGTTCTGCTCGATCTTCGTGGCTACCTCCTCCAACTTATATTCACGGTCCACAATCTCAGTAGCAGCAATGTCGTAGAGCCTGCTGAACTCGTCATACTCTTTCTGGCTGATTTCCCGCTGGGCCAAGCACAGAGTACGGAGACCCTCGTTGGCAAACTCCTCCAGCTGCACCGCGGTTTTCTGACGCAGCTCATCCTGAGCATCTCCCGGCTGGCACGGTGCCAGTCGCGAGTAAATTACACTGTCGGCACCCTTGCAAATAAGCAAGATCTTTCCGGTGTCAGGCATTTTTACGATTGCACTCATACGCTTACGGGTCGAGTTGAACTCCAGGGTGTTCAGCAACGTGTACTCGACTTCGTGGCCCTGGACGTCCACTATGAGGCCACGGCGAGTGCGCTCGATTAGAGCGAATCCCATGTCGCGCGCAGTGGCTACTAGAGCAGCCTCATCGGGGCTCTGGGCCTTGAACTCGTTGCGGCCGGAAATGCTCTTTTCGGTGATGACGGAGTTGCACAGGGCCAGAAATAGCATGAAATGACGCACGGCATCGGCCTGTGCTTGGCCACTGGCACCCTGCAAATCGTTGACGTACGCATTGCTCACGAAAGTCACTTCCTCGTCAACCCGCTGGGGGTTGTCGCTGATCGCCTTCAGCCCCTCGAGCATCTCCTCGCGGTCCTTCTGGATTTCAATCGCCATCTGCTTGCTTTCCAAATCGACATCCACGCCCTGGCGCTTGCGCATTCCAGCCAGCGCTTCCGTGTAGGCCTTACCGTAAGCGGTGCCGTTCACGGTACACTTCTTGAACTCCATGACGTTCTGGGTCAGCGTACCAGTCTTGTCGCTGAAGATGTACTCAATCTGGCCCAGGTCGTCGCTGATGTTCCATGTTTTGGGGGTGCAGGGGTAGTCGATCGGCTCGTAGTACATGTAGACATCCGAGTAGATGAAGAAAGCCTGCACGGTCTTCACTATCTCGATGGAGATGTACAGGGAGATCGGCACCAGCGACTGGTACAGAATGAGTGCCGCCCAGAAGGTGACAATGCCGTTAGCAGCAGCCGCGGAGCTCAACGGGTTGGAGTCTGCTGGCGAGCCGAACTCGAAGAATCTAAACGTGCTTCGCGCACTTCTTCTCCGAATGCCGTTTACCAGGCCACTGACGAAGCAGATCACGGCCAAAAGCACGAAGTTGTAGATGACCAGCACGTTCAGGTTCTGCTGGATGTAACTTCGCTTTGTGGGCGTGACGCCTGCGTTCAGCATGATTTTGGAGTCTGGTCCGGTGAAGATCACCGCACCAATGACCCACCGCGTGTTACGCAGCATGCATCCTCGCAGCAGCAGGTTGTTGATGTTGACCGGCTCTGCGCGGACCGTGTTGGTGTCCAGAGCGCCCGATGAATGCCATTTCACAGCACCGTTGTACGAGTATAAATTAGGGATCGGCGTTTCGCTCTCGATCCAGAACTCTGCCTGCTGGCACTCGGAGCTGTGCTGGATGGAGCGGCCGCACTGCAACGCCTGGCGGATCTTCAGGTTGGTTTCACCGTCCAGGTTCTTGGTTTCGACATAGCAGGCACCGTCCTCCTCGCTCGTGCTCAGGATAATCATGTCTGCGGGGATTTCCTGGTCGGCTCGCACCCGCACGAAGTCGCCAACCTTCACGTTCTTCCAGAAGTCCGGCTTGAAACGCACGTCGGGCAGCACGCGCAGCGTGGGGTCCACGACACTCTCAGGATCACGCTGGCGCTGCTCGTCCGTGGTCACCGACACGCGACGGCGCTCACCGAGATCAAAAGACTCGCGCGAGTAGATACTCGCCAAGTCGCTGGCCACCACGATCTCGTGGTTGAACGCAGATCGGGCTTGAGGTCTAATACCCGTCTTCTTCTCCACTCGGTCGGCCTTCTTGTTCTCCAGCCAGCGCGCCAACTTCATGAACATGCGCGTGTTGGCCTTCTTGAACCGCCTCCACAAACTAATGTGGTCGTCCTGCACGTTGGGGTTGTCGTAGCCGTTCAGCACCTCCGTATACCCGTTGTTCACCTCCAGGTCCATAAGGGTTCGCCGGTAGTCCTCTATTGCGTCCTTGACCATGGTGATGATGACGATAACACAGATGGGAACGGCAGCCAGGCCCGGGTTCTGCACACCGAAAATGGGAAACGCACCCAGAATGACAATGAGTAAAAAGTAGACATTGGCCACGTTCTTGAACTGGAACGCCAGGTTCTTTGGTATAAAGCTGAGGGGAGTATATTTGGTGGTGCGAATCTTGTTTCGTGCAAACTGCGCCAGCGGCACCCCCTGCTCGTCTACCATGTCTCTGGGAAGTGGTTGATTGAAATAGATCCTTCTCTGCTCACCACTCGACTTGGAATCGTCGTGGTCGCTGTGCTCGGCGTTCCCGTCGTCGTCCAGCATCCGCGTGGTCGCCTGGGCTGGGACTTGGCTGTTCCTGTTGCGCCGTGACTGGCCTGGATGAAGCATCTGACTGACCTGACGGCCCAAGCGGCTGGTATGGCTTGCATGCTGCTCCGAAGGGCGCTTGGGTGCTCTATGCGTACCCCAGCGGGAGCGTTTGTGTTTGAAACCGTGATGGTCAGCCAGAGCTTGGTCCTCATCATTAGAATCAACCGAAACCGCGTATGTAGCATGCGAACCACCCCGTTTGGTGAGTTCATCGCGGTCGATATCGTCGTATTCGTAGTCACCGGTTCCGTAGCCGGGTGCGGGGTCACCTTCATCATATTCGGGCACCCAGTCTTCCGCACTGGCGCCATTGTTGGGAGCGAGACGGACACCGCGTACAGCACGTTGGGTGGACGAAGCTGCGCGTTGTGGGGCGGCGATGTCGGTCTCGATGAAGTCATTTTCGTCGCCGAAAGGCGACGCGGGAGGAATATCCCGGTTGGACGCAGAGTTCGATTCAGGGTCGAACGGATTTCTGCTGCCCATTTTAATGTAGATGTAAAATTGGAATGAAAATTTAAAATGTTACCGCGATACTATCACGAATCACGTACGCTGAATAGGCTAGGCTGTGCGACGTGTGGGGATAACTGGACCCAAGCGTTCACCAACAGGGTGATTCCGTTGTGGTTCTATGGTGAAAGCGAATCTAGGGCGAGCACCGGGCCGGTTCTAGTAAAACGACTATAGTGGTATGACCAGATGCAAGAGAGTCAAGAGTGGCTAGGTCACTGCTGTGTGGTGGCAATATGGCGTATCCGTCCAATGTTCCGCGTTAATTTATGTCGCAGCGATTAAAGGCGTTACAGCTACGTAAGCACGAAAAACGCGGACCGGATGACACGTACATGTGGGTTAAATGTTAACTGTATTCTGGTGCATATCGGCAAACCGCATCTATAAAACGTAATATAAATATATCCTAACGCTAACCGTGTTTCAACGGCACTACGAAGCATCGCCGCGTAGAATGTGTAGTGCATAATATTTTCGCTCGTACCCCCCTATCCGCGTAATATTACAAAATCTTCTCCTTAATCTAGGTGCGTCTCGTACAGTATGCGTACATAAATTAGTCCATAGCCTTCGTACTCGATTGCGATATAGTCGATCTGCTCTTGGATAAATTCTCAAGCCAGAACCCGTCATAGTCCACATATTTAATTGGAGCGCAACACTAATCCATTTGCAGTGCTTATCCTCCGTACGTTATTGATGCGTGGGTCTTAGTGCACGATCAGAAAACCAGTACACCACCGTCACTATATTAATGGAGGCAGAATCTTTAACTATGCACTTATTTACAGATAAATAACTCCGTACTTATATATGATTGGCAGACAATTGTGTTTCCTAATATAACATTTTTCGCATGCATGCACAGTAATCCATAATCCTCCTAATTAAAGCGAACATGCACGCGTACTAGTTATTAACTGGCAAAAATCAGCGACTATATGCAAAGATATCGAACGCCACTAATAAAATTGTGCATACAAGTACCGACTCTTCATAAACTACTTGTTTACATATCGTGCATTATTATACTGCACACGAATAGGTTTAACTCACACTTCTATGCAGTATTCGTAGACTACACTCGTACATAAATACATAGCACGCCAAAACGTATATTGGCATACTTGAACATTCGCACAACCGCACATTCACGTATTAATTACGCATTCGTGCACTATCCATACACCCATATTAGCGTGCTAATCATGCATCTGTGCGCTCACATATTCACGGCACCTCCGTACGCGTACACTCGAGTACCATTGACATATCCGTGCATTTGCAAACCCAAGTGAATGCATAGTAAGTAGTATTGATGAATATCGTACACAACTCGTACATGTGAAAACTACTCTTCGGGCATTGGTGGAAGAATATAGACAAAAAGCATAAAAACTAATATACATGACGAATACAGCACAGGCAAGAACAATTTATTATTAAATGTGTAACAAGCCGAAATGGAGCACTCTAATTATACAAACTGAATCACTAAATTTAAGCTAGAGCACAGAGCTCTTCGCAGGCAAGCAAGGCGCAGCAGCCCATACAAAGACCGCAGCACATTCCTCCGCCATTATCACGCTGGGGCTGCTGGCCCTGGACATAGACAGGCTGCTGCTGCTGGTAGCCGTACTGTTGTTGAGGGGGGGGCTGATTGTAGCCACCACCGCCGTAGCCTTGCTGATAACCGTATCCACGGTCGCCACCTCCACCAGGGGCATGAGGAGGTGGGCCGCTGTTCTGATAGTACTGGTTTGCACTCATTATATGAAGACCTGAATCTATCTGGTTATCGTCAGGACCGGATAGTTATGTATGTGTTGTCTCCTGCAAAACACAGAATTACTAATACGTAAGTAATCACATGATGTCCGCCTCGAAAAAAACCTTAGGGTGCAGTGCAGAAGGTCCGGATCATATCGCGGACAATGAGATCACAAACGACGTAGCCAATCTCTAGGATTTAAGGGAAACAAGCGACACCATATGCATACATCAGCTGTAGTTAAATTTCTTTTAGTAGATACAATGGTTTTTTACTTACTCGAATGATAGGATAATGTATGCAACAAAACCTTCTAAAAATAGCCTCACAGGCTGCAGGGTGAAAATCCTCCTGTTGGTGAATAAAATCTAGAATGAACCGTGTAAGGGTATGGGTAGATACATGAACAAAGTATCAACATTACCGTAGATTCGCGAATCACAAACTACATATAGGGTATAAAATAAATGTCTGTGACGTGTATGCGTTGATGATAGTGTAATTCGATTTAAATAGGTCCAAATCCTCCAAAATTCGAGCTTCCACCAAAGCCTCCTCTGTTACCTGCGCCACCTGCGCCTCTGAATCCGGGGCCTTCAAATCCCGCATCAGGGTAGTCAGGGCCGCCCAGCCCCGATGAGGCTCCACCATAGTCAAATGGTGATGTAGGGTCATACCGAATATGTGATGGTGCATGCAATCTATTCTGAGGCGTAGGATTCATACCTCCGTAATCAGGACCTTGCACAAGTGGACGTAATTGTGGATATGCACCCCCCGGTGGGAAACGATCACTATCAGGGTCAAACCTGAGAGCAGGTCCTGACGGTACGGGGCGGCTCAATTGATGTTCGTCTTCAAATCCAGGAGGTGCGTTGGGATCACTCCACTCTGGGCGTGGTATCTGTCTCTGCGGGGCTGCATTTAATTCTGCCCTGGTCTCACTAGTGCCTCTTCGCTGAGGTGTGCCTTCATGCAACGGGTAGTGGGCATTTCCGCGTAGCAGAGTATATGTATCTTCGTTAATTTTGTCAACCACAATGCTCTGAACTGTGCTTTTAGCTACAATTGATATAACATAGCGCGGCCCAGCTTCTGCCAGTAGCAATTCGGTTTCAGAATCAAGCCTGAGTAAACAATGCAGCGGGAGGTTCTTATCCCATCCCTCCGGGATACTGACGTCAGGATTGATCTTTCGGGCAAGTGCTGCAATCTGAGATGCTAGAGTCATGAGGTTTAATGCGAACTGAAAGTGTGGGCGTTAGATACAGTAAGGCATGTATGTAAGTGTGTATGTAATAAAACCCGAGACTGTCCCACTGATTAAATAATGTGGTTCACGGATATATAAAGAAGGAAGGCCGTTTAAATCGGTAGATTATCACTATAAAAAGCTAAGGATAGTATTTTCGCTGGGTCCTCATGAGAGCCCCTGAAGAAGTGCATTGATGCTTAATATACCTGATACACTGCGGGTGTTGAACCAACCCTACTTACACGAACTAGGTGGTGAGGTGCCGATAATACGTAGTTTCACCAATGGAATGGGTAGGAACAGCCTTTGTAGCTGGCTCTACGCCGACTACACAGTATGTATTAACCACTATAGCTGTTTTTGGACTGCAGTTTGTGTGGTCAATTGAGCAAACCTTCGTGAGCATATACCTTCTGGACCTGGGCATGTCTAAATCCCTGCTTTCGCTTATCTGGATTGCCGGTCCGCTTTGTGGGCTGATTGTCCAGCCAATCGTTGGCGTGTATAGTGATTTCTGTACCAGCCAATATGGAAGGCGGCGCCCTTTCATGATATGGGGTGCGTTTGCTACTACCTTTGGGTTGTTAGCATTTGGCTGGTCCCGCGATATAGCCGAGAAGCTTCAAATCAAGCATGTTGAACCCCTGGTGGTAGCAGTTATCGCTATACTGACAGTGGATATTGCCGTTAACGTTTGCCAGGCGTGCTGTAGGTCCTTAATTGTGGATATATACAGTGCTAAGCGCCAGAAGAAGGCGAATGGATGGGCCAGTCGGATGGCGTCGGTGGGCCATTTAGTGAGCTACTTTATGAGCAGTTTTGATCTGACAAAATTGGGTTTTGGTACTCAATTGAAAGCTGCTTGCTGCATATACTCGACGATATTGCTGCTCACAGTCGCCATTTCGGCCACTGCTGTTAAGGAACGGGTGCTAATTTCTCCCATTCCATTCGTTCCTCCGGACTCGAGCAGTTTCACTAGCGACTTAGCTACAAATGATTCTATGTTCGCCCGCCTGAAACAACATGTCAGTCGATTTTGGAGCACTACGGTTAACTTGGACACTCAGCTTCAAGCTATCTTCAAAGTTCAATTACTAGCCTGGTATTCCTGGTTCACCTTTATGTTTTACGGTGCAACATACGCGGCTGAAGTTTGGCAGCGTGCCCAAACGGGAAGGGGCACGCAGGATCCGTCTGCGCCGTCAGCAGATGACATGGCTCGGGCTGGATCCTTGGCCCTGACGGTGTTCTCTCTTTCGTCTACTCTGTTTACTTTCATTCTCCCTAGGCTTAATGTACGCATCACGAAAATCTGGGTAGTCTCGTTTGTTGTGTATGCAATTGCCATGCTAACTACTCGACTTGCCCAGAATCTCCGGGAGGTTTTGGTTATATTCGCAGTAGTTGGGTTTGCATGGGCTGCCACTCTGTGGATCCCGTACGCACTGACAGCCGAAAGAATACACCAGCTACCTTTAGATGCGCTGCCTGAGTTTCAAAACGAGCCCCGAGAGGAGGTTTTGCATGTTGATACCGACAGTATCGACGACGGGGCTAGTCTTGGTGGCCACGATGAAAAGAGCGGCATTATCTTGGGTATTCACAATTCTGCGTTGACACTGCCGCAATTCATTTCTGCATTCTGTTCATTCGTTATATTCAAATTGGTAGAAAAAAACTCCAGTCAACCTGCAGATGGTGGATACGCAATCTCTATCACGCTTCAGGTAGGTGCCCTTCCGGCACTTCTGGCAGCTATATATGCAGCCAAAGTGAAACGCCCCCAGTACGATTCAGGCACGGGCGGCAGCGTTATTTAATTGGGATGGTCGATGTTTATAGATTTGCATCTGTAAATTCTATATATTGATGAAAATGCTAGAGAATCCCATGCTAAGGAAATGCTAGAGGGTTTTAGGAAAATACTAGTGTGAACAGGCGTTTCAGCGTTTATGGGATGTTTAGTCGGCCTACTTTAATCCAAATCCCTGGTACTCAACTATTGCCAAAGAGAGCTTCCGCTCGAGCTTTTTGCGCGATTTGTACCTATAAAGGCACAGCTGGTTGAAGCAGGTATGTGCTATGGGCAATCTTTCGCTGTCTCCACCCAAGCACTTAATACTGAAGCGCATCTGCACCATTCCGGCAGCAGGTGCGCGATCAGTAGAGGTAACAAACTGTAGAAGCCGGGCTTGTGATGCTGGATCAAGCTTCTCAAAGTAGTCCCAGAACCATTCTATAATGGGCTCCTTATTTGCTTTTTCGTAGCGGTGGCCGAAATTCACATACTTCGTCACCGATCTCAGGGCTGGCACGTCAATAGGCTTCCTATCGCCTCGAACAAGTAGCTCGAGCTCATCGGGCTGGAACAAAATGGTAGCATTGCCGCCACACACCTCATTGAAAGCGTCCTTAAATGCCTGTAAGGGCTTGCTGCCGACATCGATGAGGTTCTCGACCACTAATTTAACGTACAATTCTTTATTGGAAAGGGTGACATTGATATTGTCACCATTCGGTATAAGCAGAGTTCCATCAGGGGCAGCGAAAGTAAGACCAAATGCATCTTCGAAGTCGTCTTCATCGTAATCGAGTATACTTTGCAAGCTTTGACTTATCTCTGGCCATAGAGTACCGATATCATTCAAATCGTAATCTCTGTCTAAAAGCAGCTTGAACAGTAAAAGTGGTAGGTTAATGTCAATGGTGATGCCATTAAACAGCGCAAACCCCAAAACCATACCTGCTATGCGGTAGAAACGCACATCGGGGTTATCGCCAAACCAACAGTAATTGCTGGTCTCATCCATAACGAATACTTTGAGCCCAGGGTCAAAAATATGCTTGTTAAACAAGTAGAACCACTCTTTTCTGAGCCCACCAGCGTCAATTCCGGGCTCGCCCTCGAATTCCACTCTAAGGAGTCGCTGCTTGGGGGTATTCGACCAGTTTTCAAGCTGCTTGATTGTGTCGTCCAGTAAGTGCTGGCGTCGGACTTGAAGTTTTAAGGTCTGCAAGGATGCAAGTTCCGCTCGCTGGCGCTCAAGAGATTGGGACAAATGAGGCCTCATCATCATTGCGAAAAGCTCGCGCTGAATGGATGCATTAACTTGTCGCTGAACTGCATACTCAAATACCTTTGCTTTGGCACCCATGGATAGTAGGAACGGGTACCGACAAAAGCAAAACTTTGGTTTTTTGTAAGAACTCGTGAGTTGCCAGCTTTCATAGTCGGACCTGAGGTCCACGAAGTCAACCATAGTGTTATAAAAGCGATACCCAGGAAGAATGGTGCTCCCAGATGCGGTAACACTGTAGCTATTACCACTTTTATTGGCAATCTGCACCCCATTAGCGATTGACAACAGCGACAGCAATTTCACCACAACAGCAATCCGCCAGTCGTCAGCGTACCATTCTTGCCTGACCAACTGGTATCTTGTAGGCCGAGAAGAGTTTGTCTTATCATGGAAATCAAACACCAATCGATGACTGACATAGGCGTTCGAGAGGTCTACAATTTTGCCCAAAACCTCTGGACTGACTGATGAGAATGTCTGGGTAAAAATTGGATGCAGGTTTTCATCGCAGTGGGCCACTAACCCCGCACATGTCTCCAGCACAGTACGAGCGCGTGAGCGCAGCCCAGCATATCGTGATAGTTTCTGCATCGGTCCCGTAATTTTTGTGAACATGGAACAGTCAGAGATCGCAGGGCATTGCAGCACCACACATATGTAAATAAGCTCTTGCTCAGTTAGTGGAGTGTGTTTGCGCACCTGCAAAACAGCCTCGGCACCCTGTAGTATGCCTCTCATGGGTGCTGTTGAAGAAACCGCAGCAAGCAGTGCATACATCGTGTTCACAGTGTGGTTGTCGATGAGTGAGTCTTCGTTGTCAAAGTTCTCCTTGTGTTCGTAGGTAGGAGTTTCTGGGCTTCCTTCGCTACTACTGGTTGGAGTGATGTTGGCTGGAACGTTCACATCGTCGATAGCATCGTCTGCTGACTTGTCGCTCACTTCAGGCTCACTGGGAATAGAATGATCTGGAATATTGACAGTGTCAACCCGTGTATAATGAGGACTTCTTCTACAAAACGTGTTGACTACAGTGTCCGGGTTGGAGAAGCATTCGAAAATAATCTCCTCGAGAAGGCCAGCTTCGTCACAGGTAGCTAAATCCTTGATCAACTCCATATCGAGCTTGTTAGTAGTGAGTTCGAGGTCTGCTTCGTTTTCTGGGTAGCATCCTAAAAGCGACTCAGCACCACTGGTGTTCCCACCTATGTCAGAAGTACCCGCACCACCTAAATCCGGCGTCGTAGTACTTCTACTATCAGAAGCGCTGCCAAGGTGTGCAGATGCAGAGCTTCCACCCAATGGGCCACCAAAAACCCTGTCCATGTTAGAATAACCCGATCCGGGGTTGTTGATAAACAAAGCAGCACTGGTGGCATTGTAGTAAAATTTAGGGGGAACATACGCAGTCCGGCACACCCCACAGCGAATAGTGTACAAGTCACTGCCACATGTGTAGCATTTCATTGGATTGCCTCTGTTTTCAGCAATAAAGGCGGTGGCTGCCCGCTTTGCAGCATGTGCAGCCTTAATATGCTTTGCCCTCACTGAAAGGGTGTTTGATCTCAGAGATCGGTTGGAAGAATGACTTAAACTACTTAGTGAACGAGCGGATCGGACGGAACGCAAGGATTGAGCGGAAGATTGGCGTCTGGTGACATATGACTGGCTGGCTGATGCATCTGAATCCTGCACTCTAGCCGATGGCCTCTCACTGGCCACATCAGTGTAGTGAGATAAGTGGCTACCACGAAGGGGACTAGATTCAGGGTCGAGTCGTGGCGTCACTTCACCAATTGTTCGTCTAGTTTTGCCGCTGGACGATGCTGTCGAAGGTTTTGGAGAAGCAGGGATTACCTGAATTGTCACTGGTAATGGGGAGGAAACACGCTTTGGAGTATTTGACTTTCCACTTCGGCCAGAAGATTGGGTAGAAGAACGCTGGGATTTTGCTTTGAAGAACCCCCAAGCCATTTAATTCCAGAACTATAATTGGCAGCCTCGTATCAGATAAATGCTTTCGGGATAGAATGCAAACGAAGTCTATAAATAAAAAAGTAGCGATGAATTGCTACTACAATTTATACACAGTATTGCGTTACAGCGTGGTGGCAGGTAATTGCAACTGATAAGGGTGGAGTCTCCGAACCTTCCGTTTATACTGCTGTGTATGTTTGCCTGATGTGCATGTAACTTGCCCCTACATGGCTCTAGGGCAGTTCTCCATGGGCAGTGATTCCAGGTGAAGTAGATGGGTAGGGGTAGATGTCCAGAAATGAGGGTAGCAGCATATCTTGGCGAAGGGGGCGGAGCGTAGCAGGTAATACAAGCCACGTAAGCTAGACTTCAATAGAATTGCAGTAAAAATCCACCCGTAACTGAGTAATGTTATGTACGTTCTAATCTAATTTTGTTTCCGCGCTATCTCCCGCCGATTGCCATTGCCCTCCGCTTTTTGACACCTGCAAAAGGATTTACTAATACACAGTTTAAGCTGAGTATGCTTAGATACTCAGCAGGTGCATATTACGTGTGCGGTTTTATATTTGATATGCCCCAAGTATTTTACGTTTTAGATACACTAGGCCGTTTTGGGTCCGGCTTACTCCGGTACCAATCACACATGTTGCGCACAGATTCAAGAACCCAAAATGATATGTTTGTATGAATATCTATATTTACATTTATAAATAAATGTCTGCAGTATTTTAAAAAATACATAGATGGCTAAAAATATATTCGAGGAATTCTCATAGACATCCTGCAAATGTGAAATTCATGCAGAACGCCCATGTAGATGGAATACGCATTTTCATTATTTGTGTGTGAATCAATAAAATACCCTCGCCATACCATACATGTAATATATTTAATAATTACGGAATAGTATGTAATCCCCATGCAACTCTGTAGGCTCATCTAAGTCATTGCACAATCTATGTGGGTTGGGTTGCCTGTGAATCATCCTGGTTTATCTAAAAAAAAAAAAAGGATGCCTTAATTTACTAACGAAAAATATGTAACTCCGATGCGTCGTTACGCAACGTATCGATCGCAAAAAGGAAGGGCTAGGTTACACTACTAATGTATGTTTTGCGTGTTTGTATATAGCTACTACGGTCCACTATATACTGCTAAAAACATTCTGGTCGGATTACTCAGGATGCTCGATCTATAGGCAAGTGGAGAGAGGAGAGGTGAGGTGAGGTGAGGGGGAAAGGGCTTTTATAACACAAACATAGCAGCACCACAACTTTAGTGCTGAATTCCGAAAGTGAGTCTGGGCCATCAGTAATCGATTAGAGGCTTCACTCTAGGTTGAGAATCAACAATCATAATTAAGCATTATAACACCAAACTACAACTCCACAGGAAAAGAAATACACAGCTTAAATAGAGACCTATGTCTTCGTCATTACCGGCTGTGTATGCTTTCCCAAAAACCACGGATGTTGCCGCCATGGTGGCGGACCATATCGTTGGTATTCAAAATGCCGTTCTTGCCAAGGACAGTACCCGCCGCTTCCGTATTGGTCTAAGTGGTGGAAGTCTCATAGCCGTGTTAAACGAAGGCCTGCTACACCGAAAAGATATTGATTGGGAGAACTGGGACGTTTACTTCGCGGACGAGCGCTTGGTTCCCTTTGACTCCCCTGAATCGAACTATGGTAAGTTTAAGCGAGGTATCCTGGACCAGCTACCCAATCGAGATCATCTTCCCAATGTATTCCCCATAGACGAGACCTTGATCGATGACGCACAGGAGTGTGCGGAAAGCTATGAGAAGCTACTTATTCAGGGATTTGCTGCTAAAGATAGCGTCAAACTCCCTGGTTTTGATTTACTTATGCTGGGTTGTGCCCCCGATGGTCATATTGCATCATTATTCCCCAATCATGAACTCTTGCGGGAAAAGTATGCTTGGGTTGGTGCTATTGAGGATGCTCCCAAAGAGCCTAGTCGAAGGATTACTTTGACGTTACCGGTAATCAGTCACTCGCACCTCGTCACCTTTGTTGTAGAAGGCTCAACAAAGGCCCCTGTCATTAAGACTATCATGGAAAGACCAGATAAGGGACTTCCAGGCTCGATCGTTAATGAAGCCGCCGCTGGGAGGGTGTCGTGGTTTGTAGATAATGAAGCGTTGAAGGATACCTACGTGCCTAGTAAGCCGTACAAGCTGGCTGCCCCTCCTGCAAATTAGCCAAGCCATGGCTAAGATACACTGTCATAGTGAACCCTGTCATTTCTCTGTTCAGTGATGTGTAGATGATATACACCGCATGTTCTACGCATGTATGAAATATATAGCTAAGCTAAAACTCACCAACTCTCTGTAAACTGGTCAGTCACACAGCAGTGATATCAGTAAAAGTAAGCTTAGAAGTGTGCACCAGGGAAATCGGCAATATCACATTCCCATTTAGAAGGATATGAGGAAACGGCTGCCCATGCAAAATCATCACTCCATTTAGACAACATTTTGTTTATTGAAGAGAGGCCCTCGATA